>PVKM010006195.1:0-45087 GCA_004027735.1 Carollia perspicillata
CCGCCTGCGGACTCCGCCCCTCTTACCGGTTGGGTTGAATGTCCGAGGACTTCCGAATTTCAATTTTCTGTGTTCTGGTTGTGTTATTGTTTATAAATATTTGTTGTCCTTAATCTTGGTTGTGAGAGGAGGCACAGTGCTTCCACCTACGCCTCCATCTTGGCCGGAAGTCCCTGGAAATTTTATTTTTGAAAAGAAAAAAATAAATTGCTAACATTTCTTTGGGCAGTTCTGTGCTGTAACTTTCCTCTGCAAACATTGAAATTTCCAGAATTTCTTTACAAAAACTGATCTTGCATAAGATTTCTCTTCTCTGTTTTATTCTGTAATGTTTTGAGCCCACAATTACTTTGCTGCATCATGAGGACTGTTCAGAGTCTAACCATGTAAAGATATATAGGTTATTAACTGTATTATTAATTGCATGTACTAAAAAAATGATTAATGAAAGCCTTGTGTGCCAGTCACTGTGTGCCAGTCTAATTGGGGAAATACACACATATCTGAATAATTATAAAGTAGTCACAGAAGTGTTAAAAGAGATCTACAATGAAATAACTAATTGTGCCCAAGAGAGTCAAGGAATGTGGTAATATTTGATCAAGGTCTTAAAGGATGACTAGAGATTCGCCCAAGGGGTCTAGCCAGTGGGAGTAGGTATTCCAATTATAGGGAACGTTGTTTACAAAAGCAGGGAGGCCTGAAATGGAAGATAAATCCTGAAAGAGGCCTGGAATCACTGGAATTTAGGGTACAAGCATTAAGCATAAGTTCCTTTTGCCAGTTGGCTGGTTCTCTGCGCTGCCTCTCATATCCTCCTCTTAGTTTTACTCCTGCTTCAGCTCCCAGTACAACTGAGCTCTTTTTGTCCCTCAGCACCTCTGGTCACTGAGTAGGTAATTTCTCAGCTACTTTATGAGCATCAGACTCTTTTCATGACAGGGACACACCTTGTGCTTCATATTGCTTTCTTTAACAAAACCAGTCATGCCCAATCTGATTATTCCCCCTGTTTACTGGGATTTATTTTCCCCATGACTTTTTGACTTTTTTCATTCAAGTCAAGTCCATTTTGGAAGAGTGAAGCTTTATCATCATTTGGGGTAATTAAGGAATATATGGAAAATTCTGAAAATAACCCTGAGAAGTATTCCAAAAATGTTTTGAGAAATGCTAGCATCATTATAGACTTTAAAGATGATTCTTTGAAAAGAACACTCCTTTGGATGTGCAAATTCTAGCATATTGTAAAATAGTCACATATTGTTAATTTTTAGGTGTGGTAATGATACCGTACTTATTTATAAAAGTCGTTTTCTGAGATGCAAACTGAAATAATAAGGTGAAATAGTGAGATATTTGCTTTAAAATAATCCAGTAGTGGGATGAAAGGACAGTGTGGGGAGTAGATGAAATAATATTAGTGGATAGACAAAAGAGTTTCATTGTACTAGTCTATTTTTCCATGTTTAAAACTTTCAATAATAAAAAGTCACTTTACATTATAGTCACATTTCATCTTGTCCTTGTAGGTGAGAAAGGAATAATCATTTTCACAAATATAACAGCACATAGAACACTTATCAGTTCAGTAGCCTCTCCTTAGGTTGAAAGAATCTGAGGGTTTTTTTTTTAAGTTTTATTTATTTATTTTTAGAGAGGGGAAGGGAGGGAGAAAGAGAGGGAGAGAAACATCAATGTGTGTCCCCTACTGGGGACCTGGCCTGCAACCCAGGTGTGTGCCCTAGACTGAGGATCAAACCAGTGACCCTTTGGTTCGCAGGCCAGTGCTCAATCCACCGAGGCACACCAGGCAGAATCTGAGTTTTTTATAAAGACTTCTAATACCTTTTGTTGTTAAGAATTTTATATTTATATATAAACAAATGATCTTTTAATTAAGTAGGCAATTAAACATGCAAATCTAATAATATATACTAAAAATTCTACCTTTTATCCCAAAGAGTGCACTGCTTCTTATTTTAGTTTGTCATTATCTTTTATTTTACAACACACTGTGCTATGAATAATGAATAATGTTATCCAGTGTGATTGTAGAGGTATTTTCCTCCTGTTATAATGCATCAAGTTATATTGATTTGTCTTCTCTATAGTGCCCTCTTCTACATACTTTAAAAATTTTTAAAAGAACACTAGGCATTTTGAACAATAAAGATTTTGTTAAAATCTGGTGTTTCTTTAATTCAAATTGGTTAGCCTGTAGAGCAGCTTATAGGATGGGATGTTTCCAGCCCCTCTTTAGCATGTAAAGTGTTTTGTTACAGGAATGGTAGGGTGACTCAGTGGTGACCCAAATCCTCCTCTTCCCTGGGTGAGGAAACGGACTTCAGAGCACAGGGCAGGCTCACCAGCCTGAGCTCACGTTTGGACCTCAGAGAGCTGTCGGAGATGAACAATTACCACATGTAAGGCTGTGCTCTTCTTGTTTAATTTAATTCCAAACTCATAACATGTGCATTTTGTAGTGGTTCTCCTTGCTCCAAATGTAGCTTAATCAACATACTTTTAATTCAATTTTCATTTTATAAATCACCTGTATAAATTTTAATTTCTACATTTTCCAGTACACTTTCCCTTTAGATGAGTATTTCCCAAAGTGTATCCAAAGGACCGCTTCTGTCCAAATTGTCTGGAGTACAGCCCCCTACCACATCCATTCTGGATCGGAATCTCCAGAGGCAAGGCCTGGGAATGGGTCTCCAGCACACACTAACAACTGGCACCTGAGGTTAGGAGGAAGTTTTCACTGGGCTGTGGGATGGCAGGACCAAGGACAGTGAACCAACACTCTTCTTCTGCCTGTCCTCTTCCTTAGAAGTACATTTCCTCAAGTTGAAAAATGCACGTTGATTAAATGACAGCTTCTTGTGGAAAAGGAAACTCTACATTTTGGGTGACATTTTAGAAATAATAAATGCAAAAATACCCATCAGTTCTAGAAATGGTGACATTACAGGTACATTTGCCAGTTTTTCCAGTTGTCAAGTCATTTAAATAGTAAGCTCTTTTAAAATACATGTTTAACCATAAAACTCCAAGAACACATAGACAGTAAAATCTCTAATATTTCTTGTAGCAATATTTTTTCTGGTATATCATCCTCGGGCAAGGGAGATAAAAGGAAAACTAAACAAATGGGGCTACATCAAACTAAAAAGGTTTTGTACAACAGAGGAAACCATTAACAAAAATGAAAAGGAAACCTACTGAGTAGGAGAAAATACTTGCCAATGATACATCCTATGAGGGGTTAATATCCAAAATGTATAAATATACAACTCAACACCAGAATAACAAACAATCCTACTTAAAAATGGTTTAGAGGACAAACAAATGGCTGACAGACATATGGAAACATGCTCACCATCATTAATCATCAGACAAATGCAATTAAAACAGCAATGAAATATCACCTCACACCTGTCAGAATGGCTATCATCAATAAATCAACAAACAACAAATGCTGGTGGGGACGGGGGATAAAGAGAACCCTTGTGCAAATTGGAGCAGCCACCATGAAAAACATATGGAAGTTCTTCAAAAAATTAAAAATGAAACTGCTTTTTGATCCAGCAATTCCACTGCTGGCTATATAGCCAAAGAAACCCAAAACACTAATCGAAAGGGATATATGCACATCTATGTCCTTTGTAGCTTTATTTACAATAGCCAAGATATGGAAGTGCCCCAAGTGCCCATCAGTAGATGAGTGGATAAAAAAGCAGTGGTACATTTACACAATGGAATACTACTCAGCTAGTAAAAAAATGAAATCTTACCACTTGCGACAGCATTGATGGACCTGAGGGCATTATGCTAAGTGAAATAACTCAGTCAGAGACAGACAAATATCATATGATTTCACTTCTATGTGAAATGTAAAGAACAAAATAAACAAACAAACAAATTTGAAATAGACTCATAGACATAGAAAACAGACTGATAGTTGCCAGAAAAGAGGGAGGCTGGGGTGCTGAGTGAAAGGGTAAAGGGATTAAGAAGTACAAATTGGTAGGTACAAAGTAGTCACAGGGTTGTAAATTACAGTATAGGGAATATAGTCAATAATATTGCAGTAACTATGTGTGGTGCCAGATGGGTACTGGAAATATCAGGGAGAGCACTTTGTAAAATATATGATTTTCTACTATGCTATGCACCTAATATGAAATAATATTGAATATAAATTGTCATCTAAAGATAAAAATAAAAGAAATTACAGTTTTAAGTGTTAGTCATTCTTGTTCTTTTGAAATTTAAAAAAAAACTGTGAGTATTTTGCCCTGGTTGGTGTGGGTCAGTGTACTGAATGCCTGCCTGTGAACTGAAAGGTCACTGGTTCAATTCCCAGTCAGGGCACATGCCTGGGTTGCAGGCCAGGTCCCCAGTTAGGGGAGTGCAAGAGGCAACAGATCAATACATCTCTCACACATCAGTGTTTCTCTTCCTCTCTTTCTCCCTCCATTCCCATCTCTCTAAAAATAGATAAATGAAATCTTTAAAACATTTTGTATTCTATGTCAATGAGGAGATACTATTTAACAAGTTATAGGGTTTTAGGGTAGCAGTCTTCAAACTCTACCTATATATATATGATGTGTAGGAAGACATCACAAGAGCTATGAAGGTCATGGAAGAGTTTTAAGGAATCAAGATTTTAGATATTCAGTTTCCTTTTGCACTCCTTAAAATTATTCTGCAAAAATAATGTATGGCGAGAGGACAAGAGGGCAAAAGCAGAGTTCCCGGTCTCCCTTGAATGCGCTGATAGTACAGCTACACATGAAGCAATTCCCTCTGAAAGAGATCCAGAAACTAGGTGAGCAACTCCTACACATCAGGCAAAGAAAATACCCACATCAAAACAGGTAAGAAAGGCTGAGACATACTCTGCCCATTATCTCACCCCCAGCCTGGAACCTTTTCCCTGAGGAGAGAAGGGTTTGGGCTGTGTATTTAGCGCCTCCACTTTTAAGACTCCCACTCAACTGGCCCCACAAATACCTAACTCTGAAAGTCAGCAGGCCTTTATTCCAAGAGACCCACAACATCATAGCAAACAAAGATAATATTGTCAATAAATGATGTTGGGAAAATTGGACAGCCACATGCAAAAGAAGAAAACTGGATTCCTGTCTTACACCACACACAAAAACACCTCAATGTGGATGAAGTGACTTGAATGTAAGATCTGAAAACTAAAACTCCTAGAAGAATATATGGGGCTGGGGCAGGGCGGTGAGCTCTCTGATATTGGTCTTAGCAGTGTTTTTTTTAATTTGACACCCAAAACAAAGGTAACAAAAGAAAAAATAAACAATGGGACTACACCAAACTAAAATCTTTCTGCAGAGCAAAGGAAACCATCAACAAAATGAAAAGGCAACCTGTGGAATAGGAGAAAATATTTGCTAGTCACATATCCAGTAAAAAGTTATGCAAAATATGCAGGGAACTCATACAACTCAATAGCAAAAACAAAATATCCCAATTTAAAAATAGGCAAAAGATTTGAATAAACATTTTTTTCAAGGACATACAGATGGCCAACAGGCACATGAAAAGGTTCTCAACATCATTAATCAGCGCAGAGATGTAAGTCAAAACCACAGTGAAATATTACCTCACATCTGTTAGAATGACGGTCCTCTAAAAGACAAGAGATCAGTATTGGTAAGGATGTGGAGGAAATGGAACTCTCGTACACTGCTAGTGGGAATGTAAATTGGTGCAGCCTTTTTGTACAATGCTTCCTCAAAAAATGAAAAATAGAATTACCACATGATCCAGCAATCGCACTTCTGGGTATATATCTCAAGGAAACAAAATTACTATCTTGAAGAGATATCTACACTCCCGTGTTCATTGCAGCATTATTCACAATAGCCAGTGAATGGGACACAATAACTGTGTCCATCATCAGGTGAATGGATCAAGGAAATGTGATACCTACACAGACCGTATTTTTTGGACTATAAGATGCACCTAGGTTTTAGAGTAGGAAAAAAATAGGAGGTTCCTGCCTCCTGTGACCCTGCTCCACCCCCCCACCCCCACCGCCCCGCCACAGTGAGCCAGGTAAGCTACATTCGGACCACAAGACACATCCCCATTTTCCTCCCAAATTTGGGGGGGAAAGTGCATCTTATAGTCTGAAAAAATACGGTATATGTGCACACACAAAAAATAAAATATTATTCAATCTTAAAAAAGAAGGAAGTTTTGTCATTTTCAACAACATGTATTAACCTGCAGGGCATTATGCTAAGTGAAATAATCCAGAATAAAAAGGCAAATACTGCATGGTGTCACTTATATGTGGAATCTAAAAACAAGTCAAATTCATAGAAATGGAGTGAAAAAGTGGTTTCATTGGCTGGAAGATGAGGCAAATAGGGAGAGGATGATAAAAGGATACAAACTCTCATTTTTGGATGAATAAAGCCTAGTGATCTAATGTATGATATGGTGACTACAGTTGATAATACTGTATTGTATAATTGAAATTTGCTAAGAGAGTAGAATTTAAATGTTCTCACCACCCTTCCCCACAAAAAAAGTAAATATGTGAGAGGATGAATGTATTCATTAATCTGATGGGATGAATCCTTTTACAATCTATACTTATATCAAATTATCACATTATATACTTTATTTTTTGTATAATTTTTTTATTTTAGTTGTTGTTCAAGTACAGTTTTCTGTCTTTTACTCCTATCCCAGTCCACCCCACCCCAGTGCTCCCCACTTCCCTCCCATTTCCACCCCCCTTAGTTTTTGCCCATGTGTCCTTTATACTTGTTCCTGTGACCCCTTCCCCTTTCCCCCTGAAATTCCCTCCCCTCTCCCCCCTGGTTACTCTCAGCCTGGTTTCTATTTCAATGTCTTTGGTTATATTTGCTTGCTTGTTTGTTTTGTTGTTTAGGTTCCTTTTTAAAGGTGAGATCATACGGTATTTGTCTTTCACTGCCTGGCTTATTTCACTTAGCATAATGCTTTCCAGTTCCATTTATGCTGTCACATAGGGTAGGAGCTGCTCCTTTCTTTCTGCTGCATAGAATTCCATTGTGTAAATCTACCATAGTTTTTTGATCCATTCATTTACTGATGGGCACCTAGGTTGCTTCCAGCACTTGGCTATTGTAAAGTGTGCTGCTATGAACATTGGGGTGCATAGTTCTTTGGGATTGGTGTTTCTGGGTTCTTAGGGTATAATCCTAGCAGTGGAATTGCTGGGTCAAAAGGCACATCCATTTTTAGTTTTCTGAGAAAATTCCATACTGTTTTCCATAGTGGTTGTACCAGTCTGCACTCCCACCAACAGTGTACTAGTGTCCCCTTTTCTCCACATCCTCTCCAACACTTGTTGTCTGTTGCTTTGTTTATGATGGCCATTCTTACCGGTGTCAAGTGGTATCTCATTGTAGTTTTAATTTGCATCTCTCTGATAGCTAGTGATGTTGAGCATCTTTTCATGTGTTTCTGGATCCTCTGTATGTCCTCTTTGGAGAAGCATCTATTCAAGTCCTTTGACCATTTTTAAATTGTATTGCTTGTCTTCTTGGAGTGGATTCATGCAAGTTCTATATATATTTTGGAGATTAAACCTTTGTCTGAGGTATCATTGTCAAATATGTTTTCCCATACAGTTGGTTCTCTTTTTATTTTAATGCTGTTTTCTTTAGCCATGCAGAAGCTTTTTATTTTGATGAGATCCTATGTGTTTATTCTTTCCTTTATATCCCTTGCTCTGGGGGACATATCAGTAAAAATGTTGCTGTGTGAGATATCTGAGATTTTCCTGCCTATGTTCTCCTCTATGCCTTTAATGGTGTCACAGCTTATATTTAAGTCTTTTATCCACCTTGAATTTATTTTTGTGTATGGTGTAAGTTGGTGCTCGAGTTTCATTTTTTTGCACATAGCTGTCCAGCACCATTTGTTGAAGAGTCTATCTTTATTCCATTTTATGTTGCTGCCCCCTTTGTCGAATATTAATTGACCGTAGAGACTTGGGTTTATTTCTGGATTCTCTATTCTGTTCCACTGGTCCATGTGTCTGTTTTTATGCCAGAACCAGGCTGTTTTGATTACAGTGGCCTTATAATACAGTTTAATATCAGGTATTGTGACCCCTCCTACTTTGCTCTTCTTTTTCAAAAGTGTAGCAGCTATTCAGAGGCTTTTATGGTTCCATATAAAATTTTTGAAGTGTTTGCTCTGTCTGTGAAATAAGCCATTGGTACTTTAATAGGTATTGCATTGAATCTGTAAATTGCTTTGGGTAGTACGGACATTTTGATGATGTTAATTCTTCCAATCCATGAACATGGTATATGTTTCCATTTGTGTGTGTGTCTTCTTTGATTTCTTTCCTCAGTGTTGCGTAATTTTCTGCATACAAGTCTTTTACCTATTTGGTTAGGTTTATTCCTAGGTATTTTATGTTTCTTTTTGCTATATCAAATGGGATTTTTTTCTTGATTTCTGCTTCTGCTGTTCCATTATTAGTATACAAAAATGACTTGATTTCTGGATATTGACTTTGTATCCTGCTGTTTTGCCAAATTCATTTATTAGGTCGAGCAGTTTTTGAGTGGAGTCTATAGGATTTTCTATGTACACTATCATGTCATCTGCAAGTAATAACAGTTTTGTTTCCTGTTTTCTGATTTGGATGCCTTTTATTTCCTTTTTTTGTCTAATTGCTGTGGCTAGGACTTCCAATACTATGTTGAATAGAAGTGGTGAAAGTGGACACCCTTGTCTTATTCCTGATCTTAGTGGAAAAGCTTTTAGTTTTTGCCCATTGAGTATGATGTTGGCTATAGGTCTCTCATATATGGCCTTTATTATGTTGAGAAATGCTCCGTCTAGTCCCACTTTGCTCAGTGTTTTTATCATAAATGGGTGCTATACCTTATCAAATGCTTTTCTGCATCTATTGATATGATCATGTGTTTTTTTGTCTTTGCTTTTGTTCATGTGATGTATTACATTTACTGACTTGCGAATGTTGAACCATCCTTGCATCCCTGGGATGAACCCCACTTGGTCATGGTGTATGATCTTTTTAATGTATTGCTGGATGCGGCTTGCCAATATTTTGTTGAGGATTTTAGCGTCTATGTTCATCAGTGATATTGGCCTGAAGTTTTCTTTCTTTGTTATGACTTTACCTGGTTTTGGGATTAGGATGATGTTAGCTTCATAAAAAGAGTTTGGCAGTCTTCCATCCTTTTGAATTTTTTTGAATAGTCTGTAAAGGATAGGGGTTATCTCTTCCTTAAATTTTTTGTAGGATTCTCCTGTGAAACCATATGGTCCCAGGCTTTTGTGTGTCGGGAGTTTTTTGATTACTGTTTCAATTTCATCTGCTGTTATTGGTCTGTTCAGACTTTCTGCTTCTTCTTCACTGAGTTTTGGAAAATTATATTTTTCTACAAATGTGTCCATTTCACCTAGGTTTTCAAATTTCTTGGCATACAGTTCTTCAAAGTAATTTCTTACAATCCTTTGTATTTCTGTGGTGTCAGTTGTAATCTCTCCTCTTTCATTTCTAATTGTGTTTATTTGGGTCCTCTCTCTTTTTTTCTTGATGAGCCTGCTTAAAGGCTTGTTAATTTTATTTATCTTTTCAAAGAACCAGCTTCTATATTCACTGATTCTTAGAATTGTGCTTTTCATTTCTATGTCATTTAATTCTGCTCTGATCTTGGTTATTTCCTTCCTTCTACTAGCTCTGGGCTGTCTTAGTTGTTGTTCTTTGAGTTCTTGTAGGTGTAGGGTTAGGTTGTTTGTCTGAAATGTTTCTATCTTTTTTAGGTAGGCCTGTATTGCTATGAACTTCCCTCTCAGAACTGCCTTTGCTGTGTCCCATAAGTTTTGGGTTGTCGTAAGTTCATTTTCATTTGTTTCCAGAAACTTTTTCTTCTTCAATTTCATTCTTGCCCCATTCATTGTTTAATACCATACTATTCAAACTCTATGATTTTGAGTGTTTGAGGTTTTTTCCCTTGGGTTTAGTTTCTAGTTTCAATCCCTTGTGGTTGGAGAAAATGCTTGGTATGATTTCAATTTTCTTGAATTTGTTGAGACTTGTTTTGTGTCCTATCATGTGGTCTATCTTTGAAAATGTTCCATGTGCATTTGAGAAGAATGTGTATTTAGCTTCTTTTGGATGCAGAGCTCTATATATATCAGTTAAGTCCATTTCATCTAGGGCTTTGTTCAATGTCACAACATCTTTGTTGATATTTTGTTTGGAAGATCTGTCCATTTTTGGCAGTGGGGTGTTAAAATCCCCTACTATAATTGTGTTACTGTCAATATCCTTCTTCAAGTCCTCTAAGATTTTCTTTATGTGTTTGGGTGCTCCTACATTGGGTGCATATATATTTACAATGTTTATGTCTTCTTGGTGGAGTCTTCCCTTGAGTAGTATGAAGTGACCTTCTGGGTCTCTCTTTATGGCCCTTTTTTTGAAGTCTATTTTGTCTGAGATGAGTATTGCTACCCCAGCTTTTTTTTTCCTGTCCATTTTCTTGGAATATTTGTTTCTAGCCCTTTACTTTCAATCTGTGAAGGTCTTTTGTTCTAGGGTGGGTCTCTTGTAGGCAGCATATGTGTGGGTCATGCTTTCTTATCCATTCAGCTATTCTGTGTCTTTTGATTGGAGCATTTAATCCATTTACATTTAAGGTTATTATTGATAGGTTCTTATTCATTGTCATCTTTGTACCTGTGTTCCTCTCTCTCTGTGTCTCTCTCTGTCTCTGTCTCTGTCTCTGTCTCTCTCTCTCTCTCTCTCTCTCTCTCTCTCTCTCTCTCTCTCTTCCTTCCTTTCCTTAAAGCAGACCCTTTAGCATGTTTTGCAGAGCTGGTTTGGTGGAGGTGCATTCTTTTAGACTTCTTTTGTCTGAAAGGCTCCTTATTTGGTCTTCTATCTTGATTGAGAGTCTTGCTAGGTAAAGTATCCTTGGTTGTAGTCCTTTAGTTCTCATTACTTGGAATATTTCTTGCCATTCTCTTCTGGCTTGGAGCGTTTCCACTGAGAAGTCAGTTGCTAACCTTATCAGGGCTCCCTTGTATGCTATTTCCTTCTTCTCCCTTGCTGCCTTTAAGTTTCTCTCTTTGTCTTGGAATTTTGCCATTTTATTATGATGTGTCTTGGAGTGGGCCTCTTTGGGTTTCTTTTGATTGGGACTCTGTGTTTTTGGATTTGTGTGACTTTTTCTCTCATCAGATTAGGGAAGTTTTCCATCATTACTTTTTCAAATAGGTTTTCTATCCCTTGCTCTTCTTCTTTTCCTTCTGGTATCCCTATTATTCAGATATTATGATGTTTCATATTGTCTTGTATTTCTCTTAATCCCTCTACATTCATTCTGAGCCTCTTTTCCTTTTCCTGCTCTTTCTGGGTGTTTCTTTCTATTTTGTCTTGCAGCTTGCTGATCCGATCCTCTACTTCATCTATCCTGCTTTTAATTCCTTCTACTGTGTTCTTCAGTTATATATTGTGTTCTTCATTTCCTCTTGGCCCTTGTTGATATTTTCTATTTTTTTTCATGTTGATATAGTTTGCAATGAGTTCATTGTAGTTTTCTTGTAGTTTCTGGTAGTTTGTTGTGAGCTCATGGAGCTTCATGGTAACCATTGCTTTGAACACAACATCTGATAGTTGAGTTGCCTCTATTTCATTTAGCATTCTTTCTGAGGTTTCCTCCTTCCTTTCATTTGGGGATTGTTTCTTTGTCTTCCCATTGTTTGTGAGATTCTTCTTATTAGCCTCAGCTTCTTATATTGATCCATTCTGACTCCCTGGGTTTATGGTGTGAGCTTCTGTGGTAGAGTACCTGTGAGATTCAGTGGTGCAGTCTCCTTTGGTTATCCTGGTGTTCACTGCTTCCACCTATTCTTCTCTGTGGTCAGTTGTAGGGGTAAGGCAAAATGGTTTAAGACAGCAAGAGAGTGTTCTATGTTATTTACAGTAGCAGCCGGTAAAGAAGAAATAGGAGATCCTTGGCTATGTGTAGTATTAACCATGATATACCACCCAACAAGTCACTTTTTAGAAATGGTGGAATGAAGGTAAGGCTCTTGTTGGGTAGGGAAGGGTTGTGAGTCAGATCTAGAAAGCAGTGAGGTTGTGAGATGTCAGATTCTGAGGTAAGGTGAGAATAAAGGATAGTAAATAGGTCTAGTGAGTGAGAGAATAGAGTTAACTGCTACAGTAATAAAGTTCAGAAAACCGTGAAGTGGGCTAAGATCTGGGAGGGGTGTTGTGTAGTATTTACAATAGTATGGAACAGCTATTATTTACAATAATATTAGAGCAACAATCATATGACAAAATCTATGGAATCTGGATACCAAGAATAAGGAGTGTTGGACCTTCGGTAGTGTGCTAATGGAACACAGGTGAAGTGCAGTAAATTAACAATACACTATGACCGAGAGAACAGGGGAAACCTGTCAATGTATACAATATACCCAGCCAAACGAGAAGACTAAACAGAAGGAAGAAGAATACCAAAATATTATTCAAATAAAAGGTGTAAGAATAAGGTAAAAATAATGATGCAGATATGCAATATCTTGCAGGTTCCTTGTAATAGCAAAGTGAAATTTGTCTGTCTCAACTGTTACGATGCCCCCTCTTTGGGACCAACTTTGGTCTTTACACAGTTCCAGTTTTCTTTGTCTCATTTGTGCGTATTTAAAAAAAAGGCAGACTAAGGAAGCTAGAAGAGATAAAATTGGAAAGAAAGGAAGAAGGAATAAAACAAGAAAGAAGTAAAGAGAGGTAGAAAGTGTTAAGACATAAAAAATTAAAACTAAAATATAAAAAATTTCTTTAGAAAAATCGAACACACACGCACACACACTTACACCTGGGGGGGGAGAAAAAACAGAAAAAAAGAATAAAAATAAAAGTTAAAATTAAAAAAAAACAACAACTCTTGCTGGTTTCAAACTCGTCAGACCAGTTTTTCTGTTCTTGGTGGCTGCAGCAGACTAAGGGGCGGGTTTATAGATGTGGTCTCTGGGTCCCCAGGTCTTCCCGTCTCTGTCCACGGGGCATGCCCATTCTGAGTTTATTGGAGCCATCTTCTAGTCTTGGGCAGTGTGTACCCACTGGCTCTGGGTTTATCTGAGCCCTCTGCATTCTCTGGCTGCCCGGTTTTATCTAGCCCTCTCAAGTTTTCTTGTCAGGTACTCACACAGGACCGCTCTGTGTTTATCAGCACCCTCTCACCATTTCTCACTGCACAGGAGCCCGCTCTGGGTTTACCAGGTGCAGGCTCCGGGTCACCCTTGGCGGGGTCTCCAGATCCCGACATGGTCCCTGGTGCTCTACAAATCTCTCTCTCCTCGTGGGTTGTGGGAGCACCCAGCAGGGCCGTCTCTGGTCATACCACTCAGGTGCACACTCTTTTCAGGTCTCTGTGTGGGTGCTCACAGTCCCTGTGTGTTTGCAGCTCAATCCTTGAAATTGCTCTCTAAAATTTCAAGCATCCAGGCTTCTCCCCAGGGCTGCTCGAACCCTGCCTAGCTGGGGAGGGAGCACCGACTCAGCCCCCTGCAGTCGGCCTAACAGGCCAAGGGCTGGGGTTGCAGCCTCCCTGCTCCCTGCTCTGATCTCTAGGCCTCTATTGTCCCAAAGTAGTCCCCTTATCGTCTGGTTTTTCAATGTCCACTACAATTTTTGATCTCCTATCTTCATATATGTTGTGGTACTGTTGGCTGTCTGCTCTGTTCCTCTGTAGATCGGCCTGGTTTCTCTCCCATGTGTAGGGGGAAATGGAATCTGCTCCCTCTTACCAAGCCGTCTTCTCCCCTCCTCTCACATTATATACTTTAAATATTTTATAATTTTATTTGCAAATTATACATTAATGAAGCTGAAAAATAATAAGAAACTGATCTGCTTGAGGATACAAAATTTCTACCTTTTCTTTCATGCACCTCTTTCCCTTTATGTCATATTTTAAAGAAGAAAGACCTCCCCCCTTACCATGATCTTTCTATACTTATTACCTTGTGGTAGAAAAACCTCTGTAACCCACAGGGATAATTAGAAATGCAGCACAGGTATATTGATATTGGTGTTGAGAAAGGAGTCACATTAATGAATGAGTAGCAATTCCATTTTCAATTAGATGGTTTTCTATTTTGCTTTCAAAGATTTGCTATCAAATTCTCAACTGATAGAGCATTAAAAGCAAATTTTGGTGCTAAGTTTCTCCATAATTTTCGGCATATGATTTTGACAGAGTGCAAAGGAATTGAACCAAAAGGAAAAAGGACGCGTGGGTATGGACAGCTGTGGTGATTGCTGAGCGGGTAGGGGCATAAGAGGGGTAAATGGAAATGGAAACAACACAAAATTTAAAAAAGAAGAACTGAGGGCATTGCTGTAACAAAACTCCTATTCCCACCTACTTATTTATGTGAACAAGTTTTGCTCAACACTTACATTAATAATAAAACACAAAAGGTAGGGAAATAAAACTGAAATTAAACACTGTCTCAATTTAGCCATAAATAATAAGTAATTATACTAAATTGATACCTGACCTGATTGTAGGAAAAATTACACACTTGACCTAATTTTAGCAAAACCAGTCAGCTCCCATCTAGTTCATTAAGAGAAACATTAAAACAAAAATTTGATTTTTTGTTTAATAATTACTTAATCAAAATTTATAATATATTCATGTTGCTTTTACCAGTAGTATACTAATAGCAATTGAAATAATAACCTAATACAGAATAATTTTTAAACATAGCTTTATGATTCCCAAAAATTTAAAAATGAAATTTCAATGTACATGCCTTTTGTTGTCATAATTAAGATAATATTGACAAAGACTTTCAAGAATAAAAATATGCCATATTAGGATGAAATTCTTTGGCAAAAGCAGGATAGAAATATAAGTTCAAGGAGGAAAAAGGAAAGATGCAAAATCTCTGATTATTAAAAAAGCTTGTTTTTTAAACATAACTTTAAAAATAGATGACAAGATATTTAGATTCTATGTGATATATTTTTTAAAGTGCTATACTATTTTTTAAGGACAATATTTACAATACACTGAAAGTTACATCCTTTGTAACTATTTTAACTTGGGATGAAAAGTTTTAGATGTCAGCTTAATAATGTGCAAGAGGATACAATGCTTTACAAAATTTTTTTGAAAGTATTTGCAGGTAAAAAGTCTGAAGACTACTATTTTAGGGTACTGAGTCAGAAATCAGTGTGTAGAAGGATCTAATATGGGAAAGAATGGGGAAAAATTGGCAGGGCTTCTGTTAGGAGACAATTGATTTCTTCCAGATATAAGGAATTTGAAAGAAATTAAGTTCACAGTCATGGAAATAAAAAAAAAACAGACTGAAAGCAAAAGCTACTAAGAAATGAGAGTTGTTAGTGTCAGCCCCTGCTTTATTTTCTATTTAGTTTTAAATACTGACAAAACAATTTCCCACTCTCGGTTTGGCCCTTCCTTTTCTTCTTCCCTTTCCATTCTTTCCCTCCCTTCTTCCTTCCTTCCCCTGCTAAGTCCTGGGACTTCTGAAACAGTTAACATCAATCAAGCCTCTGACATCTGATAGCTTCCAGTCTAGTAGAGAAGCTTGCAGCAGAATGTGATGCCCAAAGAGATATCATATGTAGCCCCACCCCCTCCCGCCTCACCACCTTGTAATATGCTAGAAGACAGGGAGCCGAAGCTTCCATTTCCCAGACTTCCTTAGATTCCACATGTGGCCCAGTCTCTCTGCCAAAGCAGACATCTGAATGTCATGTTTTGAAGACAGAAGTAAGACTTGGGTGGCACTTCCGCCATTTCCACTAGCAAGCAGAGATGTAGAGGCTCTGGTTCTTCTATGGCAACGTAGCAGAGGCCCCAAGGTCTGACACCTGCTTCTGTGGGTGCCAGGGACCTCCATTTTGATGGCATGGATCTGGACTGCGGCAGTGTGTCTGGAGCCAACAGTTGGAGCAGTTGTTTCCTTATTCCCCAGCTTTCTGACTATTCCCGTTTTCTGACCATGGCACAGGCAATAGCTATCTTGACTGGCACATCTGGCAATTATTCCTGGAAGCTCATCTTGGATCCTGTTTCCCCAGGTTTTCTAACAATTTTGTAAGCACCTAATTCATTATATCACATCCCTTTGATTTTGAATTAGTTAGAATGGCTTCTGTTATTGTCAACCAAACCCTGCCTGCCACAGATGAAGCCCACCATTCCTTGCAGTCTCCTCCCAGATTCTTGTGTTGTTCTTAGGTCAATTTTTTGTCAAACAGCTACTTTCCTATGGGCCAATGATAACTGAAATAGTACAACCCTGGATCTAGTCTCTGGCATGACTTGTTCTGGTTGATTCTTTCTTTGGCAAACTGTGGTCTCTCCTACCCAATTCCAGTGAAGGCTGTTCCTGAATATATCTAAATGGTGGCTTCAGAGTGTTGAAACCATATATACCATTTACTCTGTTTTTGTGCCTCTATGTTCTACCCACTTGCCTTGGACTCCAGTACATCTTCTTGTGCCCTATGAACAGGGTGCCTTACTTACCTAGCTTCTCCACAGTTTATCTTTTCTGCAACTGGGTCATTGCCTGTAGAGTACTGTGTTTAGTTGGCCTAAGAGTTCCCTGGAGAACTATTTTAAAATGCAGATTCCCTACCTTAACCCTGATTCAGTAGGTCTTTGGTTTGGCTGCAAGTCTGCATTTTTTTACAAATGCAGCAGGGATTCTGACCCATTGGCCTTGTACTACACCTTGACAACTCTCTGATGTCAGTGGTTGGGACAGAGGTAGGTCCTTGCTCCTTTTCTTCCTTCTTCCCTGTACTGTGGAGGATGAGAAAAGAGAAAAGTGAAAGGTAGCCCCTAGGATGAAGTTTGAGTGACTAGAATTATGGCTGTAGCACTGGTTTAAACAGAGAACTTAATAAGGTAAACCAGCTTGTGGAGGAAATAATGAGTCCCACTTGAAATATGTTGTGTTTGACATCCAAAAGAAGATGACATATTGTTGGAAGCTTGTAACGGATTGATGACTTAGCCTCGGAGGTTGGTCAAGTGGGATGGATTCTCTGTTGAGTGGACTTCAAGAAGCATTGCTGTAGCTAAATTCTTTCTTTCTTTCTTTTTAAATGAAGCAGAAAGTTATAACTCCTTTAAATTATCAATTACCAATGAATGAAAACATCTCCCCTCATGGAGACAACCGTCTCCAGGGTAAGAGCTGGAAGGTCCATTCTCTAAAAGCAGTTACTGGGCTGCCACTGTGGTCTAAGCAAAGCCCAGGGAATGCCCCTGACTTGGAGGATGGGGACGAGCGTGATGGTGATGCAGCCTGGTTCAGCTGGAAGGCGCATGATAGCAGAGGCACCACAAAGCAGGACTGGGAAAAAGCAAGCCCTCAGGGTGTGAAACAGGGCACGCAGTCCACATCCAGACCGAATAAGGGTGAGCAAACTGATTTAGGAATAGCCACTGGAGTCTTCAGGATGTGACAAGTCGCATTGGGACTGGCAGTCCTGTGGAAAATGTACAGCCAGAAAAAGCAGTTTGTGGGGAATGGGGCATCCACCCGACCAGGCTGCAGGTGCCTTCTGACTGAATGCAGAGGTTACCTCCAGGGCCTGGAGACAAGACCTGGATGTTTGAAGGCTTTGTCATATGTCTCTCTGGATAAATTATTTTTTTAATGTGGTAAAACCATAATTGTCCTGAAGATGACATACATCTATTGGTATCACTCCCAATATGACATGGAGTCAAATATATTTTGTATAAGAAGAAAAGTGAGAAGATTCATGGTAAGATAATCAATATTATAGGTTGCCCAGGAGATGCCCAAGGCTTGGCTCTTTCCCTTAGATTTCTCCTTCCCCTCTCCCTCCTTCCTTCCCTTTTCTCCAGCCCAGTGGTAAATTATTGTGGAAAGAAAATTGTGTAAGATAAATGTAACAGAAGAGAATAAAAACTAAAACTACAAATTTTATTTGCTGTACGTGTTTCAGATGGCCACAAACCAGGCAGGGTGAAGTAATGCTGCACTGCAGCTGTCTTATAGGTCTTTGTGTAAAGGAGAACTCTAGACTCTTATTTCAACCTCTTGTAAAAGATCTGTTTCTTCTCCAAGATTTAAAGCCATTGTTTTAGAGAGGCTTTCAAGCTCTTTTTTTCAAGTGAAAATCTTATGCAGAAATAATATTTCAGAAATATAACTGTACTTGATTTAGTTCAAATGTATATCATTTATTTATTCTAAAGTTGTTACTTAGGTTCATGAGAACAATGTAACTACTTTTATGGAGATGAAAATTTAAAACTAGGGAATATGGACAATAGTTGCATGTGGGCAAATTTCTTCCGAAATTTATATTGTTAAAATTCTGACTTATTCAAAAAAGTAGCTGCAAATGGAGTAACTTTTAACACGTTTTGCAATCTTGGGATATTGTAAATAAACAGATATGGTACCAGAACACTAATTCTGAAATCTGCCCTATAATCATTTCACTTTGTCAGTAGGCCATTCATGAATATTTATTGAACACTTAGTATGTTCTAGATCAGGGGTGTCAAACTCATTTTCACCGGGTGCCACATCAGCCTCGCAGTTACCTTCAAAGAGCGGAATGTAATTTTAGGACTGTGTAAATGTAACTACTCCTTAACAGTTAAGAGAGAGCTTGGCACTGCTGCCAGGTAGAAACAAGGTGCCGGGCCCAATAAAGCAAGGTGGAGGGCTGGATTCAGCCCACGGCCCTTGTGTTTGCCACCTGTGTTCTAGATACTGAGATTATGTTAGAGAAAACAGACACCTGGAATTTAGCAGGGAAGACATACACTACACAAATAATTGTAAGTAATTATAGGTGCATAAATTACAAGCTGAAAGAAATTCTAAGTATGCTGAGAATGTATGACAGGAGACCTAACTTGTATAAAAGTGTTCAGAGATGTTTTTCCTAAAGAAATGATGTTTAAATTGAGACACGAAAGGTGAATAGGCAAAAGGAAGGGCAAAGAAAAGTACTCCAGGCAGATGAGCCACGATGTGCAGAGACCCAGTGTGAGAGAGGGCATGGTTTATCTGAGAAACTAAAGTCAGCATGGCTTTTACCCAATGAAGCTGGAGAGACTGGTGAACTATGTGTTTAATGCCAGTGCTATATTAATCTTCAACCCTTCACCATTTGACCTAGAAACCAAGAGGTATCCCCCCCCAAGATGTGGAGAGGATGTCACAAAGAAAACCAATAACAGAAACTTCAAATGTTGGGCTATTAAGTCTAAACCAAAAAAGTGACAGGCTGGGAATTAACAAAATCAGGGCTGGATGGTTGCTGAGTGAGAGCATAGTACAGGGCCTACATAGGGGGCCTGAGAGGAGCACCTGGGCACAATCTTACAGGTAAAGATGATCCCCAGTCAGCTGGAAGGAGCATCCAGTTATTTTCCAGCAAGGCCAGAAAGTGACACTGAAGAGCTGGCTGACCAGGAGGGTGCTGGTGAGGCAGGATACACACAGAGGGCTGCAAGTGTCTAGAGAAGGAGGGGTAAGGGATCAGTGTATACTGAGGTGGGGTTGGAGTCCATCGGTTAATTTTTCTTATATCATCCTGACATATATATGTTAGGTATTTAGGTCTTATTTAAAAGATAATAGAAAGCTACTGAAGGATTTTAAAGGGAAACCTGATGTGATGATGTCCCTCTAGCTGGGCATAAAGAATGATTTGAAAGAAGTGAGACCGATCTAGAGAGAAAACTGCTAGAAATATATTGTACTAGTCTAGGCGAGGGATAATGGTAGTCTGTACACGAATGGTACCCGTGGGGATAAAACAAAAGGGACAGTTTATGGATGTCTATCTTAGTGGGCTTAGATTGCCATAAAAATTATATAATAAGGGCTGATGGCTTAAAAAGCAGAAGTTTATTTTCCAACAGTAGTAGAAGCTGGAAGTCACAGATCAAGTCTCAGTAGGGTAGGTTTCTGGTGAGAGCTCTCTTCCTGGCTTGCAGATGGCATGTCACATAGGAGAGAGAGATCTTTCTCTCTCTTCCTCTTCTTTTTTAAAATATTTTATTTATTTATTTTTAGATAGAAGTAGAAGGGAAGCAGAAAGAGAGGGAGAGAAACATCAATGTGTTGTTGCCTCTCGTGTGTCCCCTACAGAGGACCCAGCCTGCAACCCAGGCATGTGCCCTCACCAGGAATTGAACCGGCAACCCTATGGTTCACAGGCCTGCGCTCAATCCACTGAGCCACACCAGCCAGGGCTCTCTTCCTCTTCTTAAAGGTCCCAGTCCTATGGGTTTAAAGCCCCAGACTTATGATCTCCTTTCACTTTAGTTGCCTCCTACAGTCCCAGTCTCTAGATACAGTTACAATGAGAGTTAGTGCTTCAACATACAAATTTTAGGGAACACATTTAGTCTTTTGTAGCAGTATCTTTTTAAAAAAATATTTTATTTATTTATTTTTAGAGAGAGGGCAAGGAAGGAAGAGAGAGAGGGAGAGAAACATCAATGTGTGGTTGCCTCTCTCACCCACCCCCTACTGGGGACCTGGCCTGCAACCCAGGCACGTGACCTGACTGGGAATCCAACCAGCTACCCTTTGGTTCACAGGCCGGTGCTGAGTCCACTGAGCCACACTAGCCAGGGCGTAGTCTGTAGCAGTATCTTATATCTTTAGTAAATAGCACTTGATTGGGTGTAAGGATGAGGTGGCTCAGGGTAGGGGAGTCAAGGATGACATGTTTCTGTCTTGAGTAGAAATGATAATGCCATTTATGGAGATTAGGATCACTGGAGGTAGAAAATTTTTGGGGAGAAATATCTGAACCTAGTGTTAAACATGTTTATTTTGAAGTATCTGTGAAATATCAAAAAGGAAATGCTAACTGGGTAGTTGATTGCATAGGTCTGGAATTCAGAAAAGATACGTTGGTTACAGATGTAGATTTAGGACTCATCTGCCTGGAGATGGCCATTAAGCCGTTGGAGTGGGTGAGAGTCCCTAGTGCAGTGGTTCTCAAACTTAAACGTGCATCAGAATCCCTTGGGTAGCTTGTTAAAATGGACTGCTTTGTCTCACCCCCAGAGTTTCTGATACCACTACACTTTCAGAGGGTTATGAATATTTTAAGGCTTTTAAAATATAGTGGTAAATTACAGAGAGCTCAGAGCAATTTATATATTTTTTGTTAGTATGGAAAGGCCATCTCATTGAACACTTTATTGCATTGAATATTGTAATTTTTTAAATATTAGAGGCAAAAAAGTAAAGTCATTGCAGTTTTAGTTTGCATAACTTTGGTTATCAGTGTGATGGTGAACTTTTTTTTACATTTTAAAATGCTGTTTGCATGTCTTTTAGGTTTGGGTTAAAAAAACTTTTTGTTTTTGCATATTTATATTTTAACGTATTTGTTCTTTGGCCCCTTCAGTACACCATTTCATTTTGTGATCTACATATTTGGGAGATCATTCGTACTGATAAAATGTGCCCTAATGTGTATGAATCATCACAATTTGGCAGGTGTTTAAAATTCACCTCTTTAATATGATGAAAACACTACTGCTTCTTTTCTTAGATGAATATAAAAATGTAGCCTATATAGTGATAAGACAATTTCCATGTATATGTAGGGTAAGTAAAACCAAGACATTGTCATTATGATTGATCTTAGGTTGTCCTATGGCCTTTTATAGGGGCAAAGGCTCAAAAATTCTTCCTCTTTTTCTAAACTGGACATTTCCTCTTGACTAGTTCTGGTAAACTGGACATGACCTAATGTTCTATTGTTACACGATCCCATTGCCTGGGAAAGCCCCCCAAATGCTAAGCTAGAGAGCAGTGAAACAACTGACGGCAGAACCAGAGCCTGCTGAGCATCAGCTCTCTCGTCTCTGCAGCTCTTGCAGTCAGCAATGTCAGAGGACTTGAAATTATACTTCATTGTATGCTTCAGACACTTTATGACTCTTCTCTGGCCTGCAGCCTCCTTGTTAATTTATCGTAACGTCTGCCTGGGCCCCCTGTCATCACTTCTTTTGGTATCTGACAACTTCAATGCCATGGAACTGGGATTAGGTGTGGTTTGATGGCTGTGAAGCAAATGTTCCCACAGTCACCATCAAATTGCATTTCTTAAACACCTACCCTAGAGTTAGTTAATCATAGAGGTACTTTCTGGGCTCTTTGAAGTGAAGGATAACCATCATATTTTGCAGAAAAAATGCACAGAGACATAACCTGGCATCAGAGCAAGGCCGACTCTCTTCATATCCAAAGGACAATTGAATTTTACAATATATTTTTGCTCTGAATGGAGATTTGGGGATCCTCCACCTCTTCTTAAGTTGAGGAAAGAGCAGAGCACTGTGAAATGGACTTAAACTTGGAGATTAGACAAACCAGTCTTCTGGCTGTGTGACCTTGAGCAGCTTTCCTTCTTTCTCAGAGTTTGTTCCTTCTTTTGTAAAATGAGCTAATACATTTCTTACAGAGCTGTTGTGAGAATGTGGACACATGCAAAACATATGGCAGGTGCTCAAATGGCAGTTCCCTTCCTTACTGACTATGAGTAGTCATCACTTTATGAAAAGAGTTGTCAGTTCCTGACTAGGATTCAGAAAGTCAATTCTTTAATGAATAGCCTGATTCTTGAATAATAAAAGCTCAGCAGCAAGGGCTTGAGTAATTGTTTTATTGCTGTGAACTTCCTTTGGCACAGGGCCCCACCCAGTCCATATGAAAATAAATACCACTGAGCGGCTCAGTGTTTCTCCATTGTGAGCACTTTCAACACAAATTTTTAAAAAAGAATTTAATGGCCAGAAGTCAAATAACTACAATCAATATTACCTATGGAGACCAAGATTCACAATAAATCCAAGAGCTCTTGTATGTTGTATCCTTGTATCCTTACCCTGACTATCTCCCCATTTCTCTTTATGGTTCGTGATGGACGATATGACACGAGATAAGGAACTAGAGACAGAGAATGTTCCTGTTTTGGGCTCCATTGAGGGCATCTGATGCAGTTTCCTGTCAGGACTCCACTTTCTCTTTGCTAGAGATGTTTCACAATTATAGTTACACTGTAATTAGGACTTCTGAAAATAATAAGTTACATAGATAGAAGCTGGCTTTGCTTCAGACCCCATTGATGGAGGCTGAGATGGAACATGTGATACGTGCTGATCACCTGTCATCCATATCCACTTACTAAACCACAATCTCTAATCACTTAGCAAGACATAGTCAGCTTGGTCTCATTGCTGTGTTTACTCCGAAGGAAAAAATCCTTCTAACTTTTAAAAAATTTCCTTCTTTTGATTAATTCAGGGTATGTGTACAATAGAGTTCCCAAACTCTATTCCTCATAATTTCTGAATTCTACCATTAAGTGCCACTGGTAATAGGGTTCTAAATATTAGTAAAATATTTACTAACTCTAAATTCAATTAAATTCAAGAGCATACAGAGAAAAAGATAGTTCAAGTTAAAAGTATGCTAATATGTTTCATGTGATAATGAGTTTATTCAAAAAGCTTGTAAAATCTCTAACTAGTGCAGTATTATATTTTATAGCTTATATCTATAAAGTCTGTTGAGCAGTGACTTTTCTGTTTGATTAAAATTTTGCAAGTTGACATTAGTGAGTACACTTTCCTTCAAATCACACGTATCAAAGTACTTGACTTGAGTCCAAAATTTAAATTCATATTGCCTTAAAATTCCTTTGCGTTCTTCTGATATATTTAAGAAGATTGGTGGAATTGACTACATTTTGGGACATTTAGGATAACTCTCATTATTTAAAACAATTTGAGAATCGAAACTCCACTAACCATGAGAATGGCTTTAAAAGTGACTCACCCAATTTGGTGGTCAGCCTATTTTTTAAAAGTTAGGTTTGGATGGAAAATTAAGAAAGTGAAGGACTATTAATAATGACAGAAGGTGGGTGTATAAACAGGTGTAGTAGCTTGTGGTGACAGAGATGTGACATTGCTGCAATTCTGAAGAACCACATGCCTATTTTTTTGTCACCTTCTCAGCAAATGGTGGTTTTATGATTCGGAAAAAGATGTACTGATGAGATAGACAACACCATTAGCATCTTTTTCCCTCAACAGAATGAGAAGATTTCAATGTAAAATTTTATTTCTCAAAAATAAGAATGAGTATTATTTGTTTTAATTCAAATTTTGTATTGATTCAACATTTTCACATTTTCATGATCGTATTGATCATGACCAGGAAGTCCTTCATTTCTCACATCCAGGAAGTCTTACTGACTCTGTATCTTAAATATCTCGTTGCATCCTCTTTTCTCTGTCTTCACCGTCACTGCCTAGGCTGACACCATCATCATTTCTTACCTGGTTGATTCTACCAGCTCCCAGCTGCTTGCCCTGTTTCCGACATTGATGGACCTTTTCAAGCACAAATCTCATTGTGGCCTTTTCAACACCTCTTCAAATACTTCTGTAAAGTTGTTAGAAATTTTACTTATATGTCTACTTGTATGTAATTCTGTGAAAAATGCAAGGTCCAAAACAGTCTACTTTCATAGAGAGTAACAACAGGCGAAGCAAGGATGAATCTCCCTAAACGTGAGCATCCAGGAAATATTTCTTTATTTTTCTATATGCCTGTCATTCTGTGAACTTAATTTTAATATAAGCCCCAGTAGAAAGGCTAGAATGAGAGGTGACAGAAAGTTAATCTCAGTTAATTTGGACTTCTCTTTTGTTCTTGAAGTCTAGGGGTTGATATAGTCCCTCAGTGTTAGAGGGGTGGAGAAAAGGGGTATTTGGTCCCTACTCTCATTATCTAACCAGTTATATTTCAAATATTTTTGCAATACACACATGAAAAAATGACACCATAGAACTATAGGCCATACCTGTAAATTACAGGCCACAACTGCAGGCCAATCTAAACATTATCTGAAATAGGCTATTGTAGACATCTGAGATTCTGAAAGCAAAAGTGATAGCATACTGCTCTCTACCAGAACCAAGTGATCTATTTTATTATCTAAGCTCCATGCATTTGACATGCCCTGCGAGAACCTCAAACCAATCTCAAATAAGTTAAAAATGTTATACAAGGTTAATGCTTATAATGAGTTCTATACAAATGAATATATTGTATAAGGCTCTCTGTATGTAACATTGGATTGAACAATAAAGTTAGAAGTAGATGATTTTTATTTATAGGAAACCATGATTGCCAAATTTCATGGTTTTAAACACAAAGCAAAATAATAATGGCTTTGAAATACACAAAAATTTAAAAACCATTCAGAACTACATATGTGTCAGGGTAGCCTTGATTATAACAATAGAAACAATCAGAAAAATACATTTTGAGGTATTAACACTGATTATTTCAGTAGCAAGATCACTGGTGATTTAATATGTTTTTCTTTTCTTTTTTTCATTTACTAAATTCTATAATACATATGTACTGTTTTTACAATAACAATAATTAAATTGCATTTCTAAGTTTTGCTTTTGAGGGTCTTGTTACCAAGACAGCAGGGGTTGCATGTATGCATGCATGTGCACTTGTAAGTATGAAGGTAGCGTGAGTGCACCAGAGAGAAACTCAAGTGATGATGGAAATACAGAGGGCAGGCAAGTAATGTAGATGGCCGAAGAAGGCAGATGAAGCAGAAAGGGCAAGCCTTGTCTCAAGGACACTGCTGTTACTTGTTGCCAGTTGACTGTTGCAATGTAAGACTACAGTTCTATATCAATTTTTCCTGAGAAGCCAGATAATGAGATTTTTATGTAAAATTTTTAAATGTTGCAAATAAATTATTTTTAAATGATCAACACAGTATCTGCTAATCCAAAGATGTCTGCAGGACAGATGCAGATTCCAGGCAGCACATTTGGACTTCTGCTCAGACCTGTTGGTTCATACTTTGATAAATTAGTTTACAGTGCTTCCCACATATTTGACACGAGGGCACACATAAAAATACATTATTTGTACAGCACACTGAAAGATACTTCCTGTTACCTAGGGGTGTCTAAACTGTGGCCTCCTAATGCTAAGGTTTCAATCCTTCCCCCTAAATTATTGAGGAGCCAACTCGGGCATCCCTGTAACCCATTTAATCCATTGGCAGTACCCACTATGGCGTACCCCACTCTGCATTAGGAAGCATGGAATAATGTTGGGAGGAAATGAGATGAACATAGCTTTTGCTGATGATAGAATAGGGAACAGGGATGTGAAGAGAAATCTCAGAATGGGGAGAAGTATTTGGTGGGAAGAAGGGAGGGTGGCTGGCTGGGGTGGAGTACCTCAGTGAAGAACCTAACTAAGTCCTAATCAGCTGGTTTAAGTTCCTTAAAGGCAAGGAATGTAAAGGTCTTTGTATCCCTGGGGCCCAGCACTGAAGCTGAGGTAGAAAGTGCCTAAAAAAAAGAAGGAATGAATGAAACGCAATCCCAGGATGGTAATTTAGGAAGGAGAGGCCCTACCTCAAGGTTCTACCACTTTCTGAAGATGGAAGGTAAGAGCAGTCCATTATCTACTCCACCTAGAGATACCTACCACTCCTTCCTCCTCCTCACCCCCAACCTCCTTCCAGAAAAATTTTTCTTATCCTTCAACAAATACTCTCAGGTTTATAATTTCTTTCTTCTCCCTTCAATTCCCATTGGGTATGATGAGAGAAAAAGAAGTCTAGTTAGTTTAAATCGACTAAGGGTACACAAAGATTTCTAAGGGGCAAGAGGGCCTAAGCCTAAAGATAGATTTACTGGATAAAGCTTTACTGGATCTAGCTTCTGGATCTTAAACTCCCTTCATTCTCCTTCAAACTGATCTGAAAATACCCTTGCTTTGTGCTGTCCCTTTTCTTACCTCTCCTAACATAATTCCCTCCCCTCCCCATCCTACATCATGAAAGAAATCTCCCTCCCTCCCAAACCTTGCAGCAGCACATTACACTGGGATGCCAGACAAGAAAATATTTCAAATTAATGGTGCAATCCCCTCACCTCTTCACCCATTCCCCCACAGCCCCCTCCCAACTGGCAACCATCAAAATGTTCTCCATATCCGTGATTCTGTTTCTGTTCTTCTTATTTGCTTAGTTTGTTTTTTAGATTAATTTTTGATAGATATGTATTTATTGCAACTTTATTCATAGTTTTGATCTTCTATTTCTTAAATAAGTCTCTTTAACATTTCATATAATAATGGTTTGGTGATGATGCACTCCTTTAGTTTTTTTCTTGTCTGGGAATCTCTTTATCTGCCCTTTGATTCTAAATGATAACTATGCTGGATAGAGCAATCTTGGCTGTAGGTTCCTGCTTTTCATGACTTGGAATATTTCTTGAAAATCCCTTCTAGCCTGCAAAATTTCTTTTGAGAAATCAACTGACAGTCTTATGGGAACTCCCCTGTAGGTAACTGACTGCTTTTCTCTTGCTATTTTTAAGATTCTTTCTTTATCTCAAACCTTTGGCATTTTACAAATAGGTAGTTACAGAATAGCCATGGGGATATAAAGTACAGTATAGGAAGTAGAGTAGCCAAAGAACTTACACGCATGACCCATAGACATGAACAATGCTTGGAGATTGCCTGAGGGAGTGAGGGGTGCCAGGTGGAGGGGGGCAAAGGGAAAAAAATTGGGATAACTGTAATAGCATAATCAATAAAACATTATTAAAAATGAAAAAATCATGTCCAATAGAAAAAAAATAATGGTATAGACAGTGAGGGAGGGAATAATTATAATCCTTTTGAAACTCAGAAGGTTTTCAATTCCTTACTCTCAACAAAATTAAAGGAGAAACTAATTGAGTAGTCAGTTGGTGACCCATTAAAAATAATTTGTTAATGATACATTAGTATTTGATTTTAGTTGTATAACTCTAACAGGTTCAAAAAATTGCAGGCTATTGCTGTAATAAATTTTTTTTCAGCCCCATCTTCTCATTTATATGAATAAATTTGTTCAGAGCTTACATTTAAAAAAGAATGAAATATATGTCTAACTCTTGTAATAATTAATATGAACCTATAGATACATTAACTAATTGAAAAGAGACCCCATTATCTCATTAAAAGATACATTTACAATAATATTTTAACTATCTATTCCTAACATTTAGTTAAATATATCTATCAATTATGTTGTTTGATCATTTTTTTCTATTTAATAACTGTGGTGGTAACTAAAATAAAGAAGAAAAATAACAGAATTATAGAACCAGAGAATATTTCAATTTTTATTGCAAAAAATTATGATAGAGTAATCAAAGATTTTCAAGTATCAAAATGTGGCATATTAAGATAAAATATTGGTGGGAAATGGAACTGAAATATGAGTTGAAGGAGAAAAAGAAGTGAGAGAAATTTTGGCCAATTAAAAAAGAATTTGTCTATATATACTTTTAAATGGATGATGGTGGGAATCAAACCTCAATGGAATTTACATTCCTTGATTGTCCTGGAGTGATATAATAGTTTAATTTTAAATGTATCAATAACAATAATACACCAGAAATCATATTTTTGTCACTATTTAAATATATGATAAAAATGTTTAGATGCAAATTTAAAAATGTATGAGGGAATATAAAGTGTTTTCCAAATTATTTTGGGGGCATGCAAGCAGAGTCTAAAGACCACTGGTTTAGGAGCCAGGCTTAGGACCAAATAAAATCCTATTTACTTTCTTCATTGCTAGGATAGACTCCATCTTTAGAATTGTAACAATTGGTCTTATCTCTCACTTCTTCCGTAGAGCAGATATGAAAGAACAAAGAACAAAGCAAGAAAATCTTAGTAATTACCTGTTTCCCTGTAATAAGGAGAAAACAGGTAATTAGGTTTAAATGACTTCTAAATGCAGATGATTCATAAACTTATACTTCTAGCTCAGGTTTCTTCTCTGTGTTCTATTTACATTTGCAGCTACCTGTGACAGACCCACATGGTATCTCTCATAGGCAGTGTGCCAGTATCATGTTCAGTATTCCAATTCTGATACTATGATTCCCATTCTCAAGCCCCAAAGTGGTTTATTTTCTCAATAAATATTTCCTCCCTCAGCATTTAGGCACAATGGGCTCCTGCTCCTGCGGCTGGTGGCTGCCACCAATGATATACCGTATTTTTAGAACCATAAGACGCACCTAGGTTTAGAGGAGGAAAATAGGAAAAAATTTTGAAGCAAAAAATTTGAAGCAAAAAATGTGGTAAAATATTTAATAACATAAATAACACAGTATTTCACCAATATAAATGTAAACAGAACTCAACAGCAGCGTTAACAACCATTATTCCTCCCAAATTTGTGGGGGAGGGGGGAAGGAAACGGCAAAATAAAAGATGCATCTTATAGTCCAAAAATACGGTACTCCTGAATTGCCCAGAGGCTGGAGCCGGAAAGAGAGATAAAATAACACCACTAGGTGTTTTCTTCTGTTTTTCTCTGAGTGTTAGGGTCTTCTTTCTTATTCCCTAGGCCATAACTCAGGCTTTCCTCTGGAGGGCATTCTGTCCAGGCCGTTTCCAATTCCAGTTTCAGGCTATCCTGAGTCCAGGCCAGGAGATACCAGACGGAAAAGAAAATGGGAAACTCCCTGCTGCTTCAGCAGGACTTCGGATTCTCATCTTTTCTGACCTGCCTGCTGCGGTTTAATTTTAGAGTAGTCACGCTTTGTCATTTCATGTCTGCATTCAGTGGGAAAGACAGGATAGAGTTGGCTTATCCGGATCTGGAAACTCAGTGTTCTGTATCTTAACTTCTTATTCTAGGACAAGCATTTTTGTCCTAGGATAAGACATCTAAAAAAAAAGTAGTTGATGGGTGCGTACTACATTCTTGATTGGACATTTAGGTTGTTTCCAATTTGTCCTTATTCAAATTATGATGGTTACGAGAATTCAGGAAAATCTCTCTCTTTCCGGGGTCTACACCTTTCAAGCAAATTCCTGTTGTAATGAGATTTTCTCTTTTTGGCCATCAGACTGTCTCTTAAATGAGCTGAATCTAGTAAGTTATAAGCAAGGTTGAGCAACTCTGTGACAGTGCAGTGGTTTGAATTTAGGGGCAAATTTTGTATTTGACCCGTAAGACTGTGACTTGCTGATAGCATTGTAATCGGAGGGTGCATAGGTGGTCCAGTCCATTCATGTCAGCCACTGTTGACAATATCCATGACCATATTTGGATAGTCTCATAACTGTCAGAACCCTCTGGCTCTCGGTCTCTTTGGGACAACCTGTAATAATAGGGTGCACATCAGTGGGATGTGTTAACTTGCTGAAAGCACAGAAAGCACCACTTTCCTCTCCTGCAGGTATGAGGCAGACCCTGTGATCCTGGAGACATATAGGCATCCAGATGCTTCCAGTCCTCTCCACTGTCAGTGTGCTCTTGCATTTTTGCTGGAGTGGTGAGCGGTATAACCCTTACTCTCTCCTGGGTAAGAACCTCATCATTCCACCTTGCTGAGTCTGCAGAGGGCTGGAAGTGGCATAAATTATTGCTTTTTGTTCTATTTTATATCATATCATGAGTGTGTATTCTTCATGTAAGGGCTCGCTCACTTCATTTGAGAAAAAAGAATGCAATTTTACCTCCAGCTAGGGTAGTAGAAAATTACACTGATTTTCTTCTGCCAGGATTAGCCTCTCTCTATGGTTAGATTTCTCTCCAGAAAGACATACCAATTTACATGTCCACTAAAAAGATATTAAAATGCCTCTTTTACTACACCCTTACCAGTAAGTCTCATTTTGAATATTCATTAATATGACAGGTGAAAGATGGCAGTTTTTTATTTTAAATGCTTGTTTCTCTAATTGCCTGTGAAATGGAACATTTTTCCATGTTCACTGCTAGCTGAATTTCCTCTCTTGTGAATTTTCTGTTCTTGTTCATTGCCCACTTATTTCCCCACAGTTCTTAAGTGTTACATATTTAAAGATTTAACATTTTATATTTGTTTGGAAAAACCAAAACAGAAATATAAAGAAGTAGCCCTGGCTGGTGTAGTTCAGTGGATTGAGCACTGGCTGCGAACCCAAGGGTCACCAGTTCAATTCCCCGTCAGGGCACGTGCCTGGGTTGCAGGCCAGTTCCCCAGTGGATGCCACATGAGAGGCAACCACACACTGATGTTTCTCTCTCTTTCTCACTCCCTTCCCCTCTCTCTATAAACAAACAAACAAACAAACAAATAAAGTCTTTAAAAAAAAGAGAGTAAGAGTGAAAAAATATTTTAAAAAAAGAAATATAAAGAAGTATAAGAAATGTGATTATCTAGTTCCTTTCCTTAAAGTATGTTTTATTGATTATGCTATTACAGTTGTCCCATTTTTTCTCCTCCCTATGTCCCCCTCTGCCCTGCACCCCACTCCCACCAGCATTCCACCTCTCTCCTTGCTTGAAGTCTGTCGGTCATATATATAAGTTCTTTGGCTTCTCCATTTCCTATACTACCCTTATCCTCCCTCTGTCTATTTTGTACCTACCAATTATGCTTCTTATTCCCTGTATGTTTTCCCCCATTCTCCTCCCTCCTTCTCCCTGCTGATAACCCTCCATGTGATCTCCATTTCTGTGATTCTGTTCCTGTTTTAGTTGTTTGCTTAGTTTGTTTTTGTTTTTCTTTTTTAGGTTCAGTTGTTGATAGTTGTGAGTTTGTTGTCATTTTACTGTTCATAGTGTTGATCTTGTTTTTCTTAGATAAGTCACTTTAACATTTATACAATATGAGCTTGGTGATGATGAACTGCTTTAGCTTTATCTTATCTGAGAAGCACTTTACCTGCCCTTCAATTCTAAATGATGGCTTTGCTGGATAGAGTAATCTTGGATGTAAGTCCTCGCCTTTTGTGACTTCGAATACTTCTTTCCAGCCCCTTCTTGCCTCAAGGTGTCTTTTGAGAAATCAGCTGATAGCCTTATAGGGACTCTTTTGTATGTAACTATCTCCATTTCTCATGCTGCTTTTAAGATTCTCTCCTTATCTTTAATCTTGGCTAATGTAATTATGATGAGCCTTGGTGTGTGCTTCCTTGGGTTCAACTTCTTTGGGACTCTCTGAGCTTCCTGGACTTCCTGGAAGTCTATTTCCTTTGCCAGATTGGGGAATTTCTCCTTCATTATTTTTTCACATAAGTTTTCAACTTCTTGCTCTTCCTCTTCTCCTTCTGGTATCACTATGATTTGGATATTGGAACATTTAAAGTTGTCCTGGAGGTTCCTAAGCTTCTCTTCATTTTTTAAAATTCTTGTTTCTTCATACTGCTCTGGTTGAATGTTTATTTCTTCCTTCTGGTCCAAATCATTGTTTTGAGTCCTGGACTCCTTCTCTTCACTGTTCATTCCCTGTACATTTTCCTTTATTTCACTTTGCATAGGCTTTACTTCTTCCTCTATTTTGCAACCATACTCAGCCATTTCTGTGACCATTCCGATTACCAGTGTTTTGAACTCTGCATTTGATAGGTTAATCAACCTATCTCTTCATTGCTTAGTTCTTTTTTTTTTTTTTGATATTTGATCTGTTCTTTCATTTAGGCCATATTTTTTTGTAACAGGTGTGCCTGTTACATAGGGCAGAGCCTTAGGTATTCACCAAGGCAGGGCAACCTGGGTCACTTCCTTATGGTGCTGTTTGTGGGGGAGGGGTCCAAAAGGGAACAGTGCTGCTCACTCAGTTCTCAGCTGGTGTTTAGTCACTTCCTCTGTTACCCACAAGCCAATTGAGCCCTTCTGGCACTGATTCCTGGGTGGGTGGGTTTGGGTACATTCTGTTTGTGTACCTGCAGGTCTCTCCAATGAACTCTCCTGTGAGGCTGGGAGTTTCTTCTGCCACTGCAACACCCACAGGTTTCTACAGCCAGAGGTTTTGATGCTTTAGTTTCAAACTTAGTTTTGTTTTAGTTTTAGTGTTGTGTGGTCTATCTTGATCCCCAGTTTTTCTTTGAGGTTTATCTTTTGTGGCATTGTTTATTCTAGGTCTGTATAGGAGAATAGTGGTAAAGTTTCCATTAATAACTGAAACCTAGAAAGACTCCAAAAGCTTAAATTAAGAAAACGACTTAAGTTTTGTTCTTTCAACTAACTTTCTGATCATACAGGTTCCAATGCTTTCTTCCTGTCCTGCCTGCCCTCTGGTGGAGGTGCAAAACAGCAGGCCAGGAGATCAGACAAATGATAAAGGGGTCTAGTGCCAAAAGGCTTAAGGTTTGCCGAAAAGACAAGCCAGTCCTTGAATAATTAAACAGCTAGTGTTTGGCTTAACATACCTCTCTGTTCCTTGGTCTTTCTATCATTAAATGGGTGGCAGTACTTACCATAATATTATTATTCTCTGTGGAGAACAAAGAAAGCTGCATGAGCATAAGGAGTTAGTGTTAAGAAAATAAGGTTAGAAAAGCCATAACTGCATAACCACCTAGGCTTGTGTTCCAAGAAGTTTAGAAAGACAGGGCTGACCTAGCAGATAGCCACCTGGACAGTTGCCCAGGTGAAAAGTTTTACCCCTGCCCCAGCCCTTGAGCACAGGCTGAGCACGAGCTTCCTTACCAACGAGAGCACGAGCCTTGCATGAGTTTCCCAGCCAGTGGCTAACTGCCACATCTGCTTCTGTAAAAGTGCCTGCTTGCTCGCTTCTATAAAAGAACCTAGCTGTGAGCCTTGAGGCGCGACTCTCATTTGCAGCTCTTAGGAGCACTGTGTCTCCGGGCTCGTTCGGAGAGTTCGCCCCTGCGCAGGTAAAGCTTTGGCCAATAAAACATCACGTTTGAATCCTGAAAGTTCCTGGACATTTGTTTCTCATGTCGGTGTATGCAACATTCTCAAGCTAGTACCTTTCCATAAGTACTGCTTTCCATCTCTTGGTCTTGTTGACCTAATCATTCCTGCATAGGAAAAAAATTCCACCTAATTCTATATCTGGAAAAGAACACAGGTTGGTACAAAGAGTAGTGGACTGGGAAGTGAGGAGACTGTTCCCAGTCTGGTACTTACTAATTAGTTGAGTGACCTTGGATACTTTCCTCAATCTCTCTCAGTCTGGGTTTCTTTATCTATAAATTAATAACAGTGATACTAATAGTTCTATTGTGAGGCTCAAATTAGATGATAGTAGTGAAAAAGCTTTGTAAACAATAAACATCTCTACAGATCTATGGCAGTAATTTTCAACCTTTTTAATCTCATGGGACACGTAAGCTAAACTACTAAAATTCTGCAGCACACCAAAACTATATCTTTTGCTGATCTGGCAAAAAATATGTATATTTTTTAAAAATTCTTTATTAATGTTATTTATTTACTTTTAGAGAGAGGGGAAAGGAGGGAGAAAGAGAGGGAGAGAAACAGCAATGTGTGGTTGCCTCTCACATGTCCCCTACTGGGAACCTGGCCTGCAACCCAGGCATGTTCCCTACTGTGAATTGAACCAGTGACCCTTTGGTTTGCAGGCTGGTGCTCAATCCACTGAACCACACTAGTTAGGGAAAATAAGTATAATTTTGATTCATTCATGGCAGATGTCTATTGTTGTATTGGCTGTTATCATTTTTTAATATGACAATCTAAGGGAAAAAAGGTCGGTGCCTCTGACTAAATAGTCAGGTATTGTATGTGCTAAAAATTCTTATGGCATACCCGTTGAAAATAGCTGATCTAATATAATATTAATTCAGTGTTGATAACTCTTCTTTCTGAATCAGTGTTTGGCTTGACAATTGCCTTTGTATTTTAAAATAAGAAATAATTAGTTTACCCTTTTAATCTTTAGCAAATAAACAGAGCCTTTGGTCTCAGATTCATAGAAAAAGTAAATTTCATGTCCTGATGTGACTCAGATCTCTATGTGTACTGTCTAGATTTCACTTTCATTTTTGTTTTAATTATAGCATTGAAAGAGTAGAAGGATTATAATAGTATTTTTCAGAACTAGTCATTATGTAGTAACTCTCCATTTCAAAAATATTGCTCATGTCTTTAAAATAAGTGATCAGTTTCTTTTATTTTTACCTTGGCCTAAAAGTAAATTTATTGACATGGTAATGATAATGATTTTTAGTTTTTTTTAAAAAACATTTTCTTGAAGCTGTAATAACTTAGAACATTTAATTATTTAAACACATTAAATATTTAAATTAAGTTTAAATGTTTAAATTAAATTGCTTATACATTTTGTTCTGTGTGGCTGAAGATAAATGTGAAGATACATAGAATTATGTACTAGAAGAGCTGTGAGTTCTGCATTCCTTTCCTTGGTATACACACAATCTCTACACCTTCCTCCCACCTCACTTTAGTATGATAAACTAGAAGAAAAACAAAAAAGGTAGTTATCTGAAAAGAGATAAAACTGTCAAAGTATCTGGTCCAAGTCACCATTATTCTTGCCTAGGTATTGACAGTAGCTGCCTATCTGGTTTTCCTACTACTATCTGTCTGTTCTTGAAACAGCACCACAATAATTCTGTTAAAACCCAAGACAGAAAATGTCACTTATATGCTCAAAAACTTCCAATGGCCTTTACTCCTTAGTCCTCTTTTCCTACTCACCCCCCACCACTCCCTCAGTCTAGTTACATGGCCTCCTTGACTAGGTCCAGTAAAGCCTTGCCCAGGGATGTGCTTCCTTCAGGTATCAGCATGAGTGGCTTCCTCACCTCCGTCAGGTCTATTCATCATCCCAGTAGTGTCTTCCCTGCCACCTCTTTTAAAATCACAGCTCTGAAACCACCACTTGTATCCCTTCCTTCCATATTATCACCATCTAACACATAATATGTTTATTTATCTCTTTTGTTTATTATCTGTCTCATTCCTTAGAATGTAAGCTCCAGAAGGGCAAAGGGTTTGTCTGTTTTGTTAACTGCTGTATTCTTAGCATCCAGAAGAGTGCCTGTCTGGTTTATCGTAAGTTCTCAGTAAATGTCTGCTAAATGAATTAATGAATGAAAGAATGATTAAAACAAGGACATGTCATGGTCTTATTTGATTGGCAACAATGTAAAAATTGCAAAATTTTTATCACAACTTTTAAAAAGCCACAAAACTTTGGATATCTTCTTCTTAAAAAAATATTTTATTAATTTATTTCTAGAGAGAAGGGAAGGGAGGGAGAAAGAGAGGAAGAGAAACAGCAATGTGAAGGCAGTTTCTTCTCACATGTGCCTAACTGGGAACCTGGCCTGCAATCCAGGCATGTTGCCTCGACTGGTAATGGAACCATCAATGCTTCCCTGTGCAGGCCAGTACTCAATCAGCCATGGCTACAATATCTCTTGATTAATCTTCTTCTTTGCCTTTAGGAGATGAGGACTGATATTCTGCATTTCTAATATGCTTCTGAGTCAAGCTGATGTTGCTGGTTTGTTGACCACACTTTGAGCAACAAGGGCCTCTTCTAGGCTAACAATGGTCACCCAAACCTAGTCTTCCACTCCCCATTCCATGGCCATCTCTAAGAAAACCTCAATTCTCTTTCAAAATAGAGACCTGATATTGCCCAGTCTTGCTTTAAAAGAGAATAGGCCTTTTCTATGTCATAGGAGATTTGGAAAGTTATAGAGTCAGAAGATAAAAAAATTCTAATCAGTCATAATGGTCAATTCACAATTAATCGTTAACACTTAGATGTATATTCTTTTAGCCCCTCTTTTCCTTGCATGTAAATATATATTCAGATTATATCTATATTTTTAAACCATAAAGGAATCATTTACATATTTCTTTTGTTTCCCAGTATATAACTTTGCTCTGTAAGTGTGTTGAATCCTCTGTCTTATACAGTAGATTCTGCCTTGTCTAACACAATAAAAACTCTCTGCCACTTTTCTCAACCTCCCTTACATCTGGGAACTGGGGACTTGGTGCAGCCAAGCAGATGCATCCTCTCTAGACTTTGATTCAGGAGCTGGTGATTCAAAGCAGCAGGAATGACGCAGAATCCATTCTGGCCAGGGGACATAGGATAGCAGCTGCATCCGGTTTCCAGTGGCAGCAGAGACAGCTGTTCTGTAACAGTGTGCAGTGTCTAGCATCTAAGCACTTCACAGTACAAGCCATGGGGTCAGTGCTTGGCAGCTGTGGTGGTGACTTCACAGGACCAGCTCTGCAGTATGTTTTGGGTATAGTTCTTGCCCAGTGTTTTTTCTTCCCACCTTTACTTCTTAAATACTCTTAAAAGGTGTGATTTAATTTACTGACACAAATGCTAACACTAGGTAACTCAGTGCTTACTATCTAAGACATGTGTCAGGCAAATTTCAATGTGTTTTATGTGTATTAACTCATTTAATTATTACAACCCTATGACATATACTGGTATTATCATCATTCTTTAAAAAGATTTTATGTATTTATTTTTAGACAGGAGGAAGGGAAGGAGAAAGAGAGAGACACATCAATGTGTGGTTGCCTCTCACATGTCCCCTACTGGGGACCAGGCTTGCAACCCAGGCCTGGGTCCTGACTGGGAATCCAATCGGTGACTCTCAGGTTTGCAGGCTGGTACTCACTCCACTGAGCCACACCAGCCAGCACTGGTATTATGTAATTTTATAAGTGTTGAAACTGAGTTACAGAGATGTTAGCCTACTTGATCAAGGTCACATGACTGTAAATGACAGCTCTGAAACTCAAATCCAGTCAGTCTGATATAGTCCTTAAGAGCCCTTGCCCTGGCTGGTGTGGCTCAGTAGATTGAGTGCCTGGCTGCAAACCAGAGGGTTGCCAGTTTGATTCCCAGTCAAGGCACATGCCTGGGTTATGGGCCAGGCCCCCCGTAGAGGGTGCATGAGAGGCAACCACACATTGATATTTTTCTCCCACTCTTTCTCCTTCCCTTCCCCTCTCTCTAAAAATAAATACATAAAATCTATAATAAAAAAAGAGCCTTGACTGACACATGTACTCTTTTATAACCTAATTTTTTCTTATAACAAAATTTCATGAGCATATTCATCAAAATATTTAAACTGACTATACAGTATTTACTTATAAAGATAATTCATGAATTATTAAATCAACTTGATATTTTTGGACATTGAGAATATCCTGGTGGCTAAACATTTTTAAAAGAAAATGTCCAGGACTTCTGACCAAGATGGAGGCGTAGGTAAATACACTTTGCCTCCTCACACAGCCAAAAGAACGACAACAACAAATTTAAAAACAAAAAACAACCACAACAGCCATAAAATTGATATAAGGAAGTCCAACAACCAAAGAATTAAAGAAGAAACATTCATCCAGAATGGTAGGAGGGGCAGAGACTGGCAGCTGGGGTGGAGACAGCATGCAACAAGGCAACAGCTAGAAGACTGGGTGGGTGAGGTGGTGGCTGGTGGACCACATGGTCCCACATTTGCATGCAGATAAACCAGGAAGAACAACTGGGGAGAGAGACAGACCACACAACCCAGGGTTTCAGTGTGGAGAAATAAAGCCTCTAAATCTCTGGCTGTAAAAACTGGTGGGAATTCTGGCAACAAAGAAACTCCCAGCCTCACAGGAGAGTTCACTGGAGAGACCCACAGGTACACAAACAGAACGTACACAAACCCACCCACCCAGGAATCAGCACCAGAAGGGCCCAATTAACTTGTGGGAAGTGGGGGAAGTTACTGAAAGCTTCCCAAGAGCCAGCAAAGCATCACTGTTTCCCTTCAGAGCCCTTCCCCACATATAGCACCACAATGCAGCGATGTGGGTTGCCTCACCCTGGCAAATACCTATGGCTCTGCCCCCTAGAACATAACAGGTATGCCAAGACAAAAAAATATTGCCCAAATAAAAGAGCAGATCAAAGCTCTAATAGAACTAAGCAATGAAAAGACAGCCAACCTGTCAGATGCAGAGTTCAAAACAATGGTAATCAGGATGCTTACAGATATGGCTGAGTATGGTTGCAAAATAGAGGAAGAAGTAAAGCCTATGCAAAGTGAAGTAAAGGAAAATGTACAATGAACCAACAGTGATGGGAAGGAGACCGGTACTCAAATCAATGGCTTGGACCAGAAAGAAGAAATAAACATTCAACCAGAGCAGTATGAAGAAACAAGAATTCAGAAAAATGAGGAGAGGCTTAGGAACTTCTGGGACAACTTTAAATGTTTCAACATCTGAATCATAGAGGTGCCAGAAGGAGAAGAGGAAGAGCAAGAAGTTGAAAACTTATGTGAAAAAATAATGAAGAAGAACTTCTCCAATCTGGCAAAGGAAATAGACTTCCAGGAAGTCCAGGAAGCTCAGAGAGTCCCAAAGAAGTTGAACCCAAGGAAGCACACACCAAGGCTCATCATAATTACATGATCCAAGATTAAAGATAAGGAGAGAATCTTAAAGGCAGCAAGAGAAAAGGAGACACTTACCTACAAAGGAGTCCCCATAAGGCTATCAGCTGATTTCTCAAAAGACACCCTGCAGGCAAGAAGGGGCTGGAAAGAAGTATTCAAGGCCATGAAAGGCAAGGACTTACATCCAAGCCATCATTTAGAATGGAAGGGCAGGTAAAGTGCTTCTCAGATAAGGTAAAGCTAAAGGAGTTCATCATCACCAAGGTCTTATTTGAAATGTTAAAGTGACTTATTTAAGAAAAAGATCAGAACTATAAACAGTAAAATGACAACAAACTCACAACTATCAACAACTGAACCTAAAAAAGAAAAACAAAAACAAACTAAGCAAACAATTAGAACAGGAATAGAATCTTAGAAATGGAGATCACATTGAGGGTCATCAACAGGGAGGGGGTTGGGGGAGAGTGGGGAAAACGTACAGGGAATAAGAAGCATAAATGGTAGGTACAAAATAGACAGAGGGAGGATAAGGGTAGTATAGGAAATGGAGAAGCCAAAGAACTTATATGTATGATCCATGGACATGAACTGGGGGGCAATGCTGGTGGGAGGGGGTGCAGGGTGGAGGTGAACAAAGAGGAGAAAAAATAGGACAACTGTAATAGTATAATCAATAAAATATATAAAATAAAATAAAAATCCTTAACTGTTTCCTTGGAATTTGTTCCTAGCAGAAGAATACTTGGTCAAAGAGTATTCAGATGTCTTCCAGAAAGATTTTTCAGTTTAAGCACACAGATGGGTATGACAGCAGCCTGTTTCCCTGAGTCCTTATTAACATTGAATGTTATCATAAAAATTTTTTTGTTAAACTGAAAGTAATATGTACTTTTTTAATCATAAAATTCTTTAAACATTTAAAAATGCATGTATTGGCCATTTGTCAAAAGCTTTTTTCATGAATTGACTTCTGTGTCACCTATGGCATTGAGCTGGAACTTAGGAGGCAATGTCAGGCTCTTCCTACCCACCCCACGTACTTTTCCAGCTAATTCACCTGCAAGTCCTAAACATTCACCCGACTCGCCCTGGGAATTATTTTATATAAGATTAAACTATATGAATGTGCTGTTTTTGTAGGCCAGAAAATGGATGACTATAGGTGTAGCTCATAGAGCTACACCTGCCTCCCCCCAGATATCCAGACAACTCTGGCCTTTTCTTTCCTCCTTGTTCATCAGGAAAGTCTGTGCTCAGGATTTCGCCCTTTGTAAGTGGGTTTCTCTCTAATCAGGGAACTGGTTCAATTTCTAGATCCAAAGATGTAGATCTGTTTGAGATTTTTTCAAATACAGGGTTATAATAAAAAAGACTAATAATAACAACTATTGGCAAGAATGTGAAGAAATTGGAATCTTCACTCCATTCCCACAGTGTTGGCGGGAATGGAAAATGGTATAACCACTTTGGAAAGTAGTCTGGCAGTTCTTCAAGTAGGTAAACATAGAATTACCATATAATTCAGCACTTCCACTCCTAAGTATATGCCCAAGAGCAGTAAAAATATATGTTTACACAAGAACTTATATGTGAATATCCATTGCAACATTATTCATAATAGCCAAAGTGTAGAAAAAACCTAAATGTCTATTAGCTGATGAGTGGATAAATAAAATGTGTCATGTTCATAAAAAGGAATATTATTTAGCAATTGAAAGGAGTGAAGTGCTGATATATACTATAAAATGGATGAACCTTGAAAACATGCTAAATGAAAGAAACCAGTCACCAAAAAACCCAGATAATTCTTTGAGTCTATTAATATGAAATATCCAGATAGGCAAATCTATAGAGACAGAAAATCTATAGATTTGTGGTTGCCGAGAGTAATGGCTAAGGGGACTATGATTTCTTTTTGAGGTAATAAAAATGTTCTAAAATTGATTGTGGTGATGAATGTACAAGTCTGAATATTCTAAAAGCCATTGAATTACACACTTTAAATGGGTGAATTATACAGTATGTGAATTACATGTGAACAAAGCCGTGAAAAAGAAAAAGGCTGTCTGTGTGGCTTTTTTTTTTTTCATTTAATATTGTCTCCTAGTACTTCTCTGGCTAGCTAGACATTCCCATGCCTAATTTCAGACTTGCTTTGCCCTTTAATTCTGCTTGAAGTCTGGCCAATAGCTAATCTAGCAGTGTGGAAATTTAACTCACACTACAACTCAGACATAAAGAGAAAATATAAGTTCTTTATTTAGTCTGTAACAAGCCTGGCTTTCCTTCTGAAGTCCCAATTGATGGATCATAGGAAAAATGAATGACATGTTTAGTCCGCAGATCTGGGAGGTCATTGCAGAGGAAGGAATGACCTGGACTGATTTACCTGCAGCTAACACACGCTATTCTTGCTGCAACTAGATCCGCTCAAATGACCAATGGACAGGACAGTGTGTGCTCCATATGCATGATTCTGAATTCTTGTTTAGATTCTTGATTCTGTGCCTTGCTGTGACCTCTGTTATCTATGTGATTCAAGACTTGCTTTGAACTCCTGCATGTGTGTGTTCCATAACTCACAATGGCTCTCCTGATTTCTGACTCCTGGCTCTGTCTTGAACACTGGCTTCCAAGCAATACTTATGTCTTTGGGTTTGCTGTATTCCTATAGCTGGTCACAAAGATGCATTGTTTCAGTATCCTAGTCATGGCTTCTCATTCCATCTCTATGATCAATAGCTGGTTAGGATGAAAAAGTGATTTTTTTGTGGTTTCCTGAAGCATTAAAGCTTAATAGAATGCTTTCCCTTACTCCCTTCTTCTCAAACTTTAAAAGTACCCCAAAATGTTTTAAGTAAAGTTTGACATGTTTTTATAATTTTGTACTAATGATGCTATGAGTACTTATTTTACTTTTAAAGCTGTATTTGTGTTTGTTTGTTTGTTTGTTTGTTTGTAAAGAGGACTACCTGACTGTTGGTGCTTTAAATGAAGGAACTACAAAACAGTATTACATTAGTTGGCCCAGGAGGAAGATAAACTGATGTACATTTGTTTTTTAAGCCAAATTAGTGATGCGACCATTCATAAAGGAATTTGGAATGCTTACTGGTTGTTTTGAGTGGTTTTTATTCTGAAGAATTATGATTCATACAAACAACCAAAAATATTTCAAAATTGGTATTCACTGAGGACTGAATACGGCCTTAGCATTTACATGTTCTCTATATTCACAGTGTCAATACCTGGGAGGTTATTTTTACTACCTATATTATTTTGGAAAAAAGCAAAAATATTAAGAATATTTAGTAGTTGCAGATACTCCTGCCCTGGAGTGACCTGAGCCCAACCACGGTCAACCACACTGCGCCTGATAGCCGCCATTGGCGAGTCCTTGGACTGCATCTCCTTTGAGCTGTTTGCAGACAAATTTCCAAAGACAGCAGAAAACCGTCATGCTCTGAGCACTGGGGAGAAAGGATTTGGTTATAAAGATTCCTGATTTAACAGAAGTATTTTGGGATTTATGTGCCAGGGTGGTGACTTCACACACTATAATGGCACAGGTGGCAAGTCCATCTATGGGGAGAGAAATGATCATGAGAATTTTATCCTGAAGCATACAGGTCCTGCCTGACATCTCGTCCATGGCAAATGCTGAACCCAGCACAACAGTTCCAAGTTTTTCATCTGCAAGGCCAAGATTGTGTGGTTGGATGGCAAGCACGTGGTCTTTTGCCAGGTGAAAGAAGGCACGGATACTATGGTAACTGTGGAGCGCTTGAGGCCAGGGATGGCAAGACCATCAAAAAGGTCACCATTGCTGACTGTGGACAGCTGTAATAAATTTGACTTGTGTTTTGTCTCAACCACCACACCATTTCCTCTGTAGCTCAGAAGAGCACCCCTTCACCTCTATTTGCTTGGAATCTCTAATCTTCTTATTGTTGCCACAGTTCATTGGGTTCCATATTTTCCTTACTGCTTCCAAGTCTGATGGAAGAGTTAAGTGTATGATTATGAAATAAGTGTATGCAGTGTTAAGTGTATGATTATGAAATAATCATACAGAGTTTGATTGCAGAGTTAAGTGTATGATTATGAAATAAAAATTAAACAAGACGAAGAATATTTAATGTTATATGAATATATTGAGTATATAAAGAGATTGAAGTATTTTACCACTAAAGGAAAAAGATTTGAGAATGTATTTTATAGGATTTTATATTTAATAGAAGTTATCTTCGTGTTCATTGTATACATATATAAATTAAAAATTTAGGGGGTATATAAATAAATACATAAAAATAAATACATATATAAATAAATACATATTTATATTCTAGATATGTTGTTCTAAGTAAGATTCAGCTGCATGTAATTTTCACATTATCACCTTAGTCCATATCATGCTGATTAATGCACTAGGAAGTAAAAGATTGATAAGGACAAAAATGAGCATACTCTTTTGGATATTTATTTACTTATTCTTATATTCAAAATATTAAAAGGTATTAAAAATGCCTGAGCAATTTGTAACAACTCTAAAGCAGCTGTAAAAGAAATGCTAATAAAATATGAGGTGAAATTACATAGATTGCTTGACCCAAATAAATGCAATGATGAGGGACAAAGAACAGTCAAGAAAGAAGACTGGAAATGAGAAGAGTGAGACATTAAAGGACTGACCTAATTCAAATGCAGTCTTGAGTGCACCACTAAAAATCAGCATGGAAAAGTATAACAGGAAAAATGTGTTTGCACATTTTAAGCACTACAGTGCAATGAATTTATGTGTTATTCTCACACCTCTCATATCTCTCATTCCATTTGTATTCGCTGGGATACAGATTACACCGTTGTATCAAAGAGACCCCACACACAATGTCTTAAATGAGTAAAATCCAGTTTCTGTAAGATGGCTTGATAGGCTCTGGGTCTGAAGCTTCTTCTCTTTTGGCTTTGCCATTCTGGAAGATATAGCCTTTGTCATTCACACTGTTGAAAATGGCTCCCCACCATACCAACCATTGCAGCTGGTGGGAACAGGAAAAAGGGAAACAGAAGGCCTCATGAAGCCTGACATAGTTATCAGAAAGGAAAACAAAAGAGAAAAAAAACCTGACCATGTGACCAATATGGTTTAAGAATAGTTAGACCTACGAATTTAAACTGTCCCTCAAGTGATGCTGTATCTTTCTAGGAAAAATGGCCACTCTCTGAGATGCCCCCACCCATCCTGTTTCTCTCCTTAAGAAGATGCCCTGGACTTCCAGCCAAGATGGAGGCGTAGGTGGAAGCACTGTGCCTCCTCTCACAACCAAGATTAAGGACAACAAATATTTATAAACAATAACACAACCAGAACACAGAAAATTGAAATGTGGAAGTCGACGGCCATTCAACCCAACCGGTAAGAGGGGCGGAGTCCGCAGGTGGCGGAGAGAGAAAGCGGCAGGAAAACGAGGTGGCTGCCAGGCTCGGGAGCCCCGGGCGGCCCTAGGTGGCGTGGAGCTTGCAGACCCCAGACGCAGGGAGGAGACGGGAGGAGACAAGCAGAGCACGCAAGGCACACAGGGCAGTTAGCCAACTGTGGACACATATTCGCGTGCAGATAAACTAGGCAAGACTGGGCAGTGAGACGGACCGCACAGCCCAGGGCCCCAGCGACGGGAAATAAAGCCTAAA
>PVKM010006196.1:0-45077 GCA_004027735.1 Carollia perspicillata
GGCTGGTTACAAGGATGTCGAAATAGCAAACTGATGCCCTGGCTGTAGGGGCATCTCTTTGCCCAATGTGACACATAATTATTACTTTCTGTGTGCCTTGACATATAAAAGGTTGAAAAGTGCAATACTGTACTGGAAAGCAAATGTTAAAGATATGCACACTTTCTCTAGTGTTCAGATGTGCCTATATGTTGAACAGCTGTCTTCCATTATACAGTTTAAAAAAAATAAACACTGCTTCCACTTACAGGGCTTAAGGGTGACATTTCTGCTACATGCTGCAATATAAAAACACACCCTGCCATGGACATCTGTGCATCAGCGTTCTAATTCTCTACCAAGAGTGACTATGGAGAAAAACCTTATGATTAAATACTATTTTTGAATTTGGAATCTCCAACAGAATATACAACAGCACAACATGTTTGTGTTTTTACATGCTTTAATAAATATACAAAACATTCAGTAGTATCTCTAGACTGGTTTCATACTGGACACTCTTTACGTTCAAAGTATTTTATAAACAACGTAACTAGCTCAGAAAGTTAAGTAACGTGGCTCCAGGTTAGCAAACCTAGTAAATAGGGAATCAAGAAATGCAAAAAGGTTCTGTGTGATTCCATAGCCTGTGACTTACACCAACACACACTGGACTGACTCAAATTTAGTCAGATCAAAAGTGGAGTAAATAAGGGAAAACTGAAATTAATAACTAACTTTTTATGAAGCCAATGCTTTTTTAGGTAATAGTAGAGTAAAAATAGAAATATGTAGAAAAATACCTGGAGGCTAAAACTTAGTTTACAGATACAGAGAACATTTTTAAACTTTTTAAAAGTATAAACCGAAGCTTACTCTTGGAGTGGATGACAAGCTCTGAACAACGAACACCACAGGGTTTCCTGCATTCTTGATGGCCTCGACGGCTTCGCTGTGTGAGGCGTTCTGCAAATCTACTCCAGACACCTACAACACAGAAGTAATTTATTTCGGTTAGAAAGACAGTAGATATTGTGGCTAGGTTAATTCCAAGTTCATGTGTATTACATAGTTATGAGAACTGCCCGAGTCTAATGAATTAGACCAAAGCCAGAATAAAAATAAGATTGGCCCATAGAAAGCTTTGCTGTTTTGGGACACACTTCAGGAAGTAATGGTTTACCTTCAAGAAAAGTAAGTAAGACAGATATCTTAACAACAATAGTCCTGGTTAAATGTAATTATTCAAAATAGCAGCTCAGTCAGTAACAGAACCTTCAGTGTCTGAGTCTGTCATGTCACCCCCATCACTAACACAGTACACAGATCTGGGTGGGGGTAGGGGAGGGCGGGGGATCTCTCTGGACTCTTCTCTCAATGACTGGGAAGAATGATCATTTTAAGCAAATTGTCCATTATCACAATTGAGCAGTTGAACATTTCTTAAATTATGTTCAAAGAAGAAGTATGAAAACATCCAGTTACTTTCACTAAAAGTATAAACGGATCCTTATCATATAAATCTCAGAGAGCCTATTTTGAGAATATGCCAACAATATCCAAGACATTCTATATTTACCAAACGTATTTAACAAAACCAATTTTTCAAACCAATAATGTAACAAAGCTTTGGTAATTGTTGGGTAGATAGTGACAATGAATAGTGACAATTCTTTGTAAGGAGACAAAAGAAATAGGAATGTGGGTGGAGACAGATGTGGAACCAGAGTAGGTTTTGATTTTAATATGGGAGATATTACAGCAGTGCTGATGGAGTGGAGAGGGAAAAGGAATGACACACAGAGAAGTGACAACTGTAGAGGCAAATCATTGGACAGCAAAGAGGGAATGACATCTACTGCACAAGTTAGAGTGATTGGCTTTAGATAGAACCACAAATAGTCCATTTGTCATTACAGATACTGTTAAAGAAAAGATTTGGCATAGAGTTGGAGCAAGCGGAAGTTCCCTTTTGATTGCTTCTGTTTTGTCAATGGAAGAAGGAACAGGGTCATAAAGTGAGATTAAGTCTGAGGAAGAGATAAAGAAGGTTGGGAATAGTTTCCCAAAGAAGTGGGAGAATGAAACAACTGGGAAATATTACAGATTACAGGGCAGAACAAAGACCCGCTTCAAGGGTGGTCATGAATTTAAAATGAGACCAGACAGCATGGCAATTATTTTCTCTGGTGATAACAGAGACCTGAAATAAGCAAAGAGTTGCACAAGTTCAGGGAAAGGAGAGACGATCCAAGGAGCTGGAAGCGTGTGTGAGGGAGTGACGAGGGTGACCTATCACTGAGTCTGAGCAGAGTAGGAAGAAAAGTGAGCACCCCAGAAGCTGAGGGACAGAGAAGGGCTCTCAGCTAAGAGATAAAAGCTCGGTATGTTAGAGGGATTAAAAGGCAGGTGGGTCCAAAAAATGGGGAAAGACGTGGAAGCAGAAAGGTGAGGTCAGGAAGGCAGCTGAAGCCACATCATGCAAGATCCAAAAGGCCGTAGTAAGAATGTGGCTTTCTATTCCACTAGGCAACCACTGGAAGATTTTAATGCTCTGTGAAAGCTCTCTTCTCATGTGAATTGAGGAAGGATATGAATAATATTAAATGAATAAAATACATAGAGAAAAAATTTAAAGTGAAGCTTAAAAGCTGCCACAACAGTTTGATGAAGCTACTTATAAATAACCCAACCCCCTAAACATTCAACAATAGAAGAAGTAGAGGCCATATTAGAACTACTTCATCTTTCAGTAATAATAAGCTTTTGTTTCCCTTTTCCACAGTGCTAAATGGGAATCACTAATATTGGGAAGTTAGGGAGAAAATGGAATTCTGTCATATTACAACAGAAAAATATCTACCCAAAATGTGTCCATTCACACAGATGAAGACCCATTTCTAAAAATTACACTAAATTCAAATTTCCTGGTATTAAAAATTTCTTTGTATGGACTGACATTGTTCATGCAATGGTTGTAGGACAGAAAGAAATGATTATTATGCTTTACTTAAAAAAATGAAACAAGCGAGTAACCTTTCACAGGGAAAAAAGTAAACAAATGACTCATTATGCTTGACAAAATCCATATTAGAGTGTAACATTTCAAGTCTGCTGTGAGTTTGAAGAAATATAAATTATTAAGTCTGAGACAAAACAGCGCATTCTTATTACTATGTGTGAAAGTGATGAGGACAAGTGAGAGAATACTTTCTTTTCAAGAGACAGCCAGTTGAGATGAGAGGAAAAAAAAAAACCCTAAAATTTAAAAAGATAAAATAATGAACAATCCAATTAGCAAGCAGAAAAAAGACATGCACAAACATGTCACTGAAGATATATACAGATGGCAATTAAGCAAATGAAAAGTTCTTAATATTAATCATTAGTCATTAGGGAAACATGAATTAAAATAATAATGAAATATCACCATATCCCTATCAAAATGGCTAAAATGAAAAAGTGACAGTACCAACTTTGTTGAATACCATATATTGTTGATGGAAATGTAAAATAGTATGGCTGTTCTGGAAAAAGTTTTGATAGCTGAAGACTAAAAGTGAACTTACACTCAACAATTGCACTCTTGGCTATTTATCCCAAAGAAACAAAGACTTATTTTTGCCTAGGACCTTGTATACAAATGTTTATAGGAGCAAACAAAAAAAAAAATGAAAAGCAAAAAACCACAAATGTTTATAGGAGCTTTATTCAGAATAGCCAAGAACTGGAAACTACCCAAATGTCTTTCAATGGATGAATGAATCAAATGTGGTGCCTCCACACCATAGAATGCTACTCAGCCATAAAAAGGAGTGAACCATTGATGGACACAGCAAACTGAATGAGCTTCGACAAAATTATACTGAGTAAAAAGGCCAATTTCAAAAAAGATATATAGTGTATGATTCATTTATGTGACAACAGTGAAATAACAAAATTACAGACATGGAGAAACAGATTAGACTCTGGTCAAGATGGAGATGTAATTAAACACGTTTCACCTCCACACACAACTACAACAAAAATTACAACTAGACTACAAAACAAGTATCACCCAGACTCATCAGAAAATGGAGCTGCGTGGAAGTCTGACAACCAAGGATTTAAAGAAGCCACATTCATTCAGACTGGTAAAAGGGGCAGAGATGTGGAGAGGCATGGAGACATGGAGTGGCATGGAGAGGCGGTGGTATGGGTGGACCCACACTCATGTGTGGTGGATAAAAATTGGGAGGAATACCTCAGGAGCCAGTGATCCCAGCCCCACATCAGACCACCAGGCCCAGGGTTTCAGCACCAGAAGTATATGTCCCCACGACTTATGGCTGTAACAACCAGTGGGGGTTGGGGTGGCAGAAGACACTGCAGGATTCTCAAGAGACTCCTCTCACAGGGCCTGCAAGAGATTTAGGACTCACACAGACACATTCCCTCTGGGAATCTGCACCAGGGCAACAGCTGGAAGGGCACCAGTGGCATACAGGCAGAAAGTGAATGGCGAGTGCCAGGAGACAGCTTCCTCCCAGGCAATCTCCGGAGACCAGGCAGAGGCACTGTCTCTTCTCTGAGCTCTCCCTTACACAGAGCCACAAAGTGGTGAAACAGATTGCCACACCTGGACGATTACCTAAGGCTCTGCCCCACACAATTTACAGGTGCCTTTTCTGCAATAGGCCATGCTACTAAGACAGGGAGTCAAAGCAGCTCTACCTAATGCACAGAAACAAACACAGGGAGGCTGCCGAATTGAGGACAGAAAGAAATATGGGCCAAATGAAAGAACAGAACAAAACTCCAGGAAAAGAACTAAATGAAATGGAGATAACCAACCTTTCAGATGCACAGCTGAAAATACTGGTTATCAAGGTACTCAAAGAAATCACTGGGAAGAAGTATTCCAAATCATGAAAGGCAAGGACCTACATCCAAGGTTACTCTACCCAGCAAAGCTTTCATTTAGAATGGAAGGGCAGATAAAGTGCTTTCCAGATAAGGTAAAGCTAAAGGAGTTCACCATCATCAAGACCTTATTATATGAAATGTGAAAGGGAATTATATAAAAAAAGATGATCAAAATTATGAACATTAAAATGGCAACAAATTCATAGCTATCAACAACTAAATCTAAAAATCAAACTAAGCAAACAACCAGAACAAGACTACAATCACAGGTATGGAGATCATTTGGAGGGTTATCAGCTGAGAGGAGCAGGGGAGAATTGGGGGAAAGTGCAGGGATTAAGAAGTACAAATTGGTAGGTACAAAATACTGAGGGGGGATGTTAAGAACAGTATAGGAAATGGAGAAGCCAGAGAACTACTATGCATGACCCATGGACATGAGCTAAGGGAGGGGACTGCTGGAGGGAATTGGGGTACTGGGTAGAGGGGGACAAGGGGGTAAAAATTGGGACAGCTTTAATAGTATAATCAATAAAATATATCTAATAAAAAAGAAACAGATTAGTGGTTGTCTAGAGGTTAGGGATGGGGAGAGGAGTGGCTCGAGAGGGGTGGTAACACAAGGGAGTCTTGTAGTAATGATGGACTTGAGGTTTTTATTGTGGCGGTGGTTATGCGAGGCTACACATGTGATTAAACTATAGAGTTATCAACGTACACCCAAGTACAGGTGTAACTGGTGAAATCTGAATAAGGTCAATGAATTGTGCCAACATCGGTATTTTGGTTTTGCTGTTGTAGCCTACTCGTGTACAACATTAACATTGGAGAAGGCTGAGGAAGAAGTACACAGAGCTCCCCTGAACATTTATTTGCCATTTTCTATGAATCTATAATTATTTCAAAATAGAAAATTAAGGGAAGAAGAAAAACAAAATATAAAATATATATTTGAAAGTTAAGTTCAAATATATCAGTAATCAAAATAAAAAATGAATTAATGTCATTTATTTACTTAGATGGAGATTATCAATTTAGATTTTTAAAAAAGCAAAATCCAGTTATATGTTGCTTACAAAATACAACTATAATAAAATCACAAGTAAGGATGAAAAAGAAGAAAAAAATTGTACCATGCGAATGCTAAATAAAAGAAACCATACCTGCCCCAGAAACCTGAGTATCCTTTAAAAAAAAACAACAAACTTTGTGTGCATCCATAATTCCCTAATAGAGTCTCATTACATTCACAGTATTCACACTTCAGTTTTCGCTTCCTGGAACCTTCTTCCCCCATAAATCCACACAGCTCACTCTCTCGCTTCCTATTCTTGTCCTAATATCTTCCATAACAAACCTATTAATTGAAACTACTGCCTTTACTACGTGTCACTACCCATCATTCCTTACCCTCCTTCCTGTTATTTTTCTCCATAGCTACTCATTCCAATTTGTCATTCTACATATTATTTTACTGTCCACCTCCTCCACTCTCATGTAAATGCCAAAGAAAAGGGATTTTTGTCATTTTCTTCACTGTCATATCCCAGTATGTTTGAAATACTTTAAACATTTTACAAAACCTATATAATGCAAAATTGGTATATACAGAGAATTTTGATTTAATCCTTACAATGATAATAAGGATTTTGAGTTCTCATTTCCATTTTATTTGGAGAATAAGGTGGGTTTAATAATTTGTCCCAGAACAAACAGAAAATTAGCAGGACAATCTAAACTTCAAATCACGGCCTCCAGGGCTCTTTTTACTCCATCGGAGCTAAATCACCAGAGCTGATGTTTAGCATCACAGAGCTGATGTGTTTAGCACACATCAACAACAAGCAGATAATGGGACTGAAGATATTCAGTATGGTGACATCCAATAAGTCCAATGCAAAGAAATGCTATCAGATTCATACCTCAGGACATTCTCAGTGCCTTGATGTGCCCTTAAAACTCTGCTCTGCAAAGCCTACCACACATGAATGATGGATTCGCCCTTTCACTGGCTTCCAGGGCCATGTCAACTCTGGGAGGACAGGCATGGCTTATCCCACTGACACATATTTATAAAATTTGGAGCTTGTTAAAACCTGTGGGAGAAGCGAGATGCCCACCACCTACTTCATTCTGTTAAGTTTTAGAATTGTTTGTCTAGTCAGCTGAGGCTTTTCGTTTTATTGTTTTTATATGCTACCATCCCAACTTTAGAATCCCATACAATTGTGCAAACAACATATAAACTAAGGCATCTAAACAAAACACAGCAATTATAAACACATAAACCCCAACACATGAAGAAAGGACTTCTGGCTAAATGATTATTTTATTGTTTTAGAGTACATTCAAACAAAAACAGAATTTTCACATCATTTACCTCAAGTATTTTATCTCCAGTTTTAAGAGCGTTTGTTTTTCCTGCTGGACTGTCTTCTAAAACTTGTTTGATAAATATACCTTTCAGCTCCTCTCCATTCTTCAGGCGTTTTATAACTGTCTGTCCACCCACAATACTGATACCAAGAGACACATCGGGTTCTCTAAAAATCTCAACACTGTAAAAAGAAAAAAACACAAAATTCTCTCATGAAACAAATTTAATTTGTTGGATTGTCACTGTAAGTGTTGAATTTGCACTGTATCTTTGTGACTCATTAAATATAAATACATTTTAATTGTATTTTTACAAACGTTACAGGTATTGTACCACATTCCAAAATTAAAAGATATTATCAGTAATTCATGGCATATGTGAACATTTAAATTCTGAAAAAGATGGGTATCTAAAACAATAGGTATAACTCACTATTGAGAGATTTAGCTAGGCCTTAATGTTCCCATCTCCTACCACAATATGCACTCTGTGATTAGTCCTTTTCATCCACATCCATAATATTAGCAAAGAATAGATTAAAGAAATAACAAATGAGTGAAAAATCAATAAAGTCACATATCACTTTGGCAAAAAGCAGAGACGTTTAGAATAAAATAACTTTGCCATAGAGAGGGTTGTTGCCCAGGCTGCTTTTCCCACTCAGTAGGTTTAACTTGTGGTTCTGTAAGTGGAGGACAAAATTTTTAAAATACTTGCCAAAGGATATGTTTAGGAGGAAGAGAGAAGAAGAAGGGGGTGGGGAGGAAGGAAGAGAGAGAAGCATCGATATGAGAGAAACATTGATCCTCCTGTATGTACCCCAACCACCCTGACCAGGCACTGAACCTGCAACCTAGGAATGTGCCCTGACCAGGGATTGAACCCAGAACCTTTTGGTGTGTGGGACCATGCTCCAACCAGCTGAGCCACTAGCCAGGGCAAGTGGAAGACACATTTTATCTGCTCTTAAGACAGGATGGTTTTCTTTTTCTCCTACCTCCGCATCATTTTAAAAATATAAAGAATAAAACTTTCCCCTCAAAATATTATGAATTTTGCCCAAATTGCACAGATGTGGCCAATAATTAATGCAAATAAAACAGTAGCTCAGAAAACTGTTGCTAAGAGTTTTTGAGACAAAAGTCAGAAGTGTAAGAAAAAACAGACAGTTTTGATGGGCACAGTGAAATTTATAATGCATGAAGAATAGACAGAGCAGCTAAAGGAAGACTTGGATAATCCTAATAAAGTACAGCCTTCGTGACTACATAAAATCACAAGGGAATCTGAGAGAAGATGGGCCCAACACATTCCATTTGCTCATACAAGGTGCAAACTTGGATAATACAAGGGTTGGAAGGAAAGGTAATTTGGTATATGATGTTGCTTCAACTACTACTGTTGTTGCTGATACATAACGAGGCTTTTCTGCATTCAAAGCAGCCCGATCTGCTCTGCTTAGTGAAGCAGTGATAAACTCCTCTTAGTCCATCAGTTACTATCATTGATGAACATTTGTAAATTGCTTTCTCTGAAGGAGTATGATAAAGATTTTCCTAATATTGATTCATAGTCATTTTGCCTGGCTAAAGTCTCTAAATAAAACAAATGAAACTAAACTTTGGGCTAGTCTACATGTGAACAGCAATTTCTCAATCATTAGAGAATGACTGAATGACAATATCAAGTTAAAGAAAAAGCGGCTGATTGTATTGTCCCATTGAGAAAGCAAATAATGTCATCAACATACATCCTTGGTGGACCCCAGTGGCTGAAGTTTGGAGTTTCTTCTCCTTCACCTTCTTCTCTCTCAGGTAACTCACTGAAAAATAAAAGGAAAAAAGATATACACACACAATCTATAAGACACAAAGTTGTTATTAAAGGTTGTTGGAAAGTTTTGAAATTGCACAAGTACATGTAGTTAAATAGTTCTTAAGTTTTAAGCTTTACAGCAATAGTCAACTGTCCATACAAAGCAAAAATATACTGCATTGACTTTCAACCCAACAGACACCCACCCAGCACCAGAAAATCATAGAATTATTATGAACACTGTTATTGATAATACTCTATTTGCTATTTTCAAAAAATATGCTTGCTTTGTATAACTTCACATTTGTTTCTCTATCAATATATAAAATACTATAAAATACATCCCTTAAAACTTCATGTTGATTCACCAGCTAAGAACAGGCGAATATAAACAACATATATGGCTAAACAGTCAGTAAATACGATCTCTCTTGTTAGATTTTTCGGTCACTGTAAATAATTCCCATCACTTGTATCCCGTGAATATTTTATATAGTTATACAGCACTTTTCAGCATACGGACAGATTTACTTATGTTATCTAATTTGATCCTCCCCCTATCATTACCATACTTTCGCCCATCAACTTATGTTCGTACGGAACTGCTTAATCAGGTAACAAAATGCTGAATTACAGAGTACTTGTATGAGCAGTGCTCTAGTAGGTACAGACACAGCCACGTCTCATCTGGAAGAGGAGTCAGGAGTCCTAAGCTCCAGTGCGACCGGTGCCATGAAGTAAGCGTGTGACTTGGGACCACCAAGTCAGAAATAATATATCTGCTATTTAAACTGTGTTACCCTGTGCAAAACTGTGGCCACTACCACTCTCATTTCACAAAAACCCTGTGAGGTAGGCCCAGCAGGTCATATTATTTCTTTTCCCGCATGAGGAAGGGAAGCTCAGAGAAGGCTCATTCTACACACAACCTCTTCACAGCATCCAAACCTTTCTTTCCACACTAAGTTTCAATGCTCCATTATTCTCTGAATTTTCAAATAATTCTGTAAAAAGTAGCAAAACTCCACCTACTTGCCACTCTACCGACTTTCTAAAATATAATGGCTTAAGGCTGAGTGTAAAGGAGAAAGCTGAAAAGATTCTAGACATTCCAAAAATCAGTTAAGAAATTGGGACTGTTAAGGATCATTAACATTTCACCCACTACCAGATGGCCTTCTTGCCTTGGCCAATCTATTTTTTATGATTAAAAGCATCATAGCATTCAGGCAAAAGCAGTTTGGCAGATATTTGCTGGTTACTCATCCAATGTCTTCTCTCCCATTCTCCCTCACCAACAGAACTCTTTTATTCCAGGTGGCACTATACCAGCTTGAAAAAATACATTGCTGGACTTCCTTTCAGCTAATGGTAACTGTGTGCCATAGTCCCGATTAGCGACACGGAAGCAAAAGTCTCTGGGTGAGATTTCTAAGAAAAGTCCTCAAAAGGAGAGAGAATCAGCTGGCAGGAGCCTTTTGCCCTATGCCCTTCCCCTTATCTGTCGTAAGGCATCCGTCTTAAAATCATGAAGAAACAGTGAGAAGTCACAAGGACAGCAGAGATGAAAGGAGAAACTTGTTCAAGACTCCAACAGATCACTTTCTTCAGGACTTTATACATGAAAAGAAAGTAAGGCCCTGTTTGGTTAAGCCAATGCCGAGTGCAGGGTTTCTGTTAATGAGCCTTGGAATGCAATTCCTAAGCGATGCTCCCACAATTCCACCAACTTAAGTGAGGTGTTCACTTTGCCATACTACATTATTATTTTTTAAAGATTTTATTTATATTTTTTTAGAGGGAGGGGAAGGGAGGGAGAAAGAGAGGGGCAGAAATGTCAATGTGTGGTTGCCCCTCACATGCCCCTGACTGGAGACCTGGCCTGCAACCCAGGCATGTGCCCTGACTGGGAATCGAACCAGCAGCCCTTTGGTTCACAGGCCCATGCTCAGTCCATTGAGCTACACCAGCCAGGGCACATTATTATTAATTGGACAACTGTAGTCATCACAGGAACTTTCATATTTTGATTATCCTATATAATAGTAACAAGGATTAAATGAGATAAAACTGGCATTAATTGAAGTTCAACCAATACTTATATTCTTTGCAAGTTTTTCACTTTTTGTATCTAAATTTTCTCCACACATTATCATAATCTTCATAATTTTTATTTAATAGCATCTCAATAGTCTGTGGTATTGATGTCCTTGGGATTTGCTGAGTGATATGGGTGATAGAAGCATCTTTTGTTTTTAATAACAGGCTCCTTTCAACCATACCTACACCTGAGTTCATGCTAATGAGGTGATTCTTGGTAGGACCCTAAATAGTTTCAGGAAGGGTACCACTGCCACAGAAACAAACAGGGGATCAGAGTTAGAGCATTCAGCCCCACCTCTGAGAAGGGGAGAAAGGTAGATTGAGCTCATGCACCAAATGGCCAATGACAAACAATTGTGCCCATGTAATGGAATCTCCATTTAAAACAAACAAACAAAAAAAAAAACAGAAACAACAACAAAAAAACCCCAAACCGACTGGGTTCAGAAAGCCTCCAGGCTGAAGAATACATCAAGATGCTGAGAAGGTGACATGCCCCGAGAAGGCGTGGAAGCTCGGTGCCACCCCACATCTCCCCTGTATCTTGTCCTATCCCTCTTTCCCATTTGGCTATTCCTCAGCTGTATCCTTTACAATAAACCATAACTGCAAGTAAAGTGCTTTCTTGAGTTCTGCGAGCCATCCTCACAAACCTAAGGAAAGAGTCACAGGAACAACCAATTTAAAGCTGGTTTGTCAGAAGTACAGTTGCAAACTGGCATCTGAAGTTAGGGCAGTGTGGCCGTGTCAAACCTTTATGCTGCGAAGTCTGCACCAACTCCAAGTAGTTACGTCAAAGAGAACTGGCTGTTGGCTGAAGGAAAAACTCACATGTTTGGTGTCAGGAGTATTGTGAGCAAAAGCAGTTCATAATAGGCGTTAAGGAAGAAAAACCCACATACATGTTTTTATTATGGTACAAATAGACTATCATTATGGGAATTAAATATGGAAAATTTTAAGTAAAGCATGTAAAATTTTAATTTTTTGGAAGTGAATCATTGACTTTTTCAAAGCATATTATCTTTCTCAGGAAGTTGGTATGCATCCATTTTAATCAGATTATTTCATACCTAACTAGAGATAAACTTGTAAAAGTTTATCCAGATAGTGTGAGTAGGTTTGGAAATACAGTCACAGGAGATGAGAAACTATACAAACTAATGTAGTCACTTTACATTGGTGAATGCATATACCTTTTAACCCAAAATAAAATTTAACTGAGAAAGTACTTTTATTGCACATATTAAAATGTAAATTCTCATAAACATATTTAAAACGTTAACAAGGGATTTCTAACCTCAAATTTTATAATTTGTATTGTAATTAAATATGGTCAATAGTTCAATCGAGTTAAAGTCTCGAATCTTAACTGAAATTTACCTCTTACATTGAACCAGTTTTTCCCCAAAGGAATTAACCATCCAATAAAAACAATATTTTTTTATTTCTGACCTTTTTATAAATGCCCAAAGTTATCATTCTTTACAGATTTGGAGGAAAGATGGAGTAGCTCATTAGTGAACAGGTGGGTGTTAATAGTAAGACTTGATCATGATATACAATCCCTTTACGAATAAAATCTCTAACATTATACAAAGTCAGATGGATCCAAACGGCCAAGGTGACCTTTCCTTTCCAATATGCCTTTTCTTCATACAAAATCTTTACATACTAAGCCATGAGGGTCAAGTAAACTCAGCACTCTAAAATGATGTAAACAGAAAGAGTTCTGGTTGCAACTAAGCTATCTCAAGATTTCTTTTTCCTCTTTATTTTTTAAAAATATTTTATTTATTTATCTTTAGAAGGGAAGGAGAGAGGGAGAGAAATATCAATGTATGGTTGCCTCTCATGAGTCCCCTACTGGGAACTGGCCTGCAACCCAGGCATGTGCCCTGACTGGGAATCGAACCTCGATCGTTTGGTTTGCAGACCCACACTCAATCCACTGAGCTACACCAGCCAGGGCCCATCTTTTTCCTCTTTAAATATAGATTTTATATGGCTATTTGGCATGACATCCCATAGTGAATGTTGAGTGTTTGGAGCCAGGGAGAATGGGCACTAGTGTTTTCCAAACTAGTTTCATTACTTATATGGATGTCACACTGATTTTGAGGGTATGAAGCAAATTATTGCTTGATACCAGCATATGTAAAGACTTAGGCACTCCTCACATTAAAGTTCAGAATGACACGGAAATGGTACTGAATGAAAAGAAGTTAGAAGCAAAAAAGTCCTACTGTATGATCACACATACGTAAGTTCTAGAACAGGAAAAATAATTTACTCTGTAATAAGTCATGTTAGTGTTTGCCTGGGGCATGGCACAGACAAGGGGCTGGGGACACTTTCTGGGGTGACAGACACGTTTGATATCTTGATTGGACTGTCAGTAATATGACTCTACACATCTGTGAAAATTAAGAAAACTGTCCCTTTAAAAATTGTGCATTTTATTAATATGTTAAATTGTGTTTTATGGCTCAAGCCATAAAGGGTAAGTTGCTTCCTTTGGTCAACTTTATGTCTCTTTTGGACTTCTGTAGAGCCTGGATTGGTAATCAAAGGGCTAATTACAGTCTCAGCGACATTAGCATAATATTCCTACGTACCTCCTGTCCTAATTCTTCACATCCACCTTCACTGCCGTGTGGACAACAGCTCCAACAGAATTGTGCTGGAACCTCCCCTTTCTCCTCCCAACTCAGACATCCTGCTGTCGTCCCCCCTCAAATGCACCCATTTCTTTTCCCTCATATCCTCAGCCTCCTACCAATGTTCTGAACTTACACATAATTTTTGTCACTTTATCTCAAAGGCAAACCTATTAATCATCCACCATTTATTTAGAAGGCACTAAATGCCAGGCACCACATTTTGGGGACTCAAACTATAACAACTCATTTAATCCTTTCCCCAACTGTGACACCTGCCTCCTATTCTACCTCCCCGTTCATAACAAAGCATTTAGCATGTGAAAGTATTTCTGCTCATTTGTATCCTACTATACCTACAGCACGGTTTCTTGTCAATTTAAAATACGTCTTTCATCTCAAGTTCCTCACCCTCCCAAGGCTTTACCCTCTGACACTTTGTTTTACTTACTATGAGTCAAGCTTATTTTGTCATAAAAGCAACAGAGAAAAACCCAACACTATCTACTTGAATGTTTAAAAAACATTCAGCAACAATGAATCGTGCCCTAGACAAACCTTGAGGCCCACAAGTCTGTCATTGTCATCTAGCATCATTGTCAACCTTTCATTATACATTTACCATGTTAAAGGCACTATACAAAACCCTTTATATTCACTTTTATTTAATCCGTAGAACTACCTACTTTATAAGTGAGGAATACAGACTTCAGGGAAACTTTTGCAGGGCCATGTAGTTATAAATAACAGGAAAAATCTGAACAGCACCCACAATATATCTGTGCTACAGATCTGCTATTAGTCTGAGAAATGCACATGGCCTCCTTTATAGGCACCCATATGTCTTCAGGCAGCAGGCGATGACAAAGATGAGTTAGAAAAAGACCGAAGCCAGGTGAGTTCTGAGGACATGATCTCAAGTGACCTTAGGAAGAGAGGAGGGTACTCGGAGCAGAATTACTCAGATTCCTTCCAGAGTTGTCATATCCTGCCCACTCACAGTTCTCTTTGCAAAGAACCCCACTTTTAAGGTGCATCTGACCTCTTAATACTTGTCCTGCCTCCAAACATTAAGAAGTCGGCTTGATGGAAAAACACAGTGCATATTAATAACTCTGTGATGTCCTACATAAAAATTAATGCAAAGAAGCAATTCTAAAATGTGCTTGAGTACTTCATGACACCCTGATAATATGAAAGACTGTCTTCCAAAGAATCTATGCAGTACTCAGGAAGGCTTCTGAGTGTCAATAAACATTCACCTATGACCCTAACTCCATGGGGCATTCTCTAAAAGATTAAAGGGGGCAATATGATTTAGAGGAACTCTTCTGGAACCTGCTGAGATTTAAATGTATCCTGAATTTATGAGAGCAAACCAAAAATACAATTTTCAAATGCAAGACGGATCTCTCAAGACAAAGTTAGGTTGGAGCCCCTAAATACTTGCACCTACATAAGAAACTGGCTTGTTGAAGTATTCGTTTTAGGAGAAAAAGCAATGGGATAGGAGTAAAGTGTGTCTCCCTTCTCGGAAGCTGGGAGAATTGAGGGAAATACAACTGATGTTCCATTTTGTTTTCTGCGTGAGGAAGGAGGGCTGGGCTTGGAAACTCGTTTAGATCTTTTCCTATGCTATAGTTAACAACTGTGTAGCTTTGGAGAACCAGCCCCATTTCTGAATTCTTTAGCCAGCTTCAATGATTAATAGTCAGCACCATAAAAGACAAAGGTGTCTCACTTAAAAAGTAATTTGACCACACAGAAAGTCACAAAACCTATTCCTAACCCTTCCAGTACTTCTACTCCCAGGCGTCCCTATTAAAGAAACACACTGTGCCCTGGCTGGTGTGGCTCAATGCACTGAGCGTCAGCCTGAAGAACCAAAGGGTTGCTGGTTTGATTCCTGGTCAAGGCACATGCCTGGGTTGTGGGCCAGGTCCCCAGTAAGGGTGCATGTGAGGAGCAACCACACACTGATGTTTCTCTCCCTCTCTTCCCCTATCTAAAAATAAATAAATAAAATCTTTAAAAAAAAGAAAGAAAGAAAGTTCCTCTGGGAGCTGGATAGGACACCAGGCCTGTCAGCACTGCCCCCTGCATGCTGGTCCAGTTCTGCTGAGTGAAAAGCCACCAGATTCTCCAAGTGGTGGGGCCCATCTGTCCTTCCCTTCCACTCAGAGGTGAGCTGTGCAGAAGCACAATAAACAATGCTTTATGTAGTTTCTATCTACAACTCTAGGAGAGGGTCACAGGTTGCTGAACAAAGACAATATCGTTTTGTGTTGATAGAAGATATCAAACCATTCTTGGACTGAGGTTTCATTAGTAAAAACGTTAGGGCCAATGAATCCTACCCTATTGCGCAGCATCCCTGGTGTGCTTTGCCAACGACCCCAGCTCCTTTGTTCACTCCTCTCCTATACTCACAGCGCTACGAGCTCTGGTTTCTCCTTCACGTGTTGCTTTGGTTCCCATCCTCCACCCCCAAAGCCCGCCCAGCCAAACTACTTATCACACTCTGTGGAATCTCTTTGAACGATAAAGGAACTATAGTTCAAAAGCCCCATGCCCTATCTTCCTCACTGAATGTTCTCTATACCTTCTCTGTTCAACAGCTGCTGATTCTCTGCCACGTTACCACACTCAAGTGGGTAATGCTCATTCTCTTGCTCTCTGGGAAGTTGGAAAGTGGGGGCCAATATTTTTCTAAACTCCCTTCCGCAACTAAGTCATGACTCCCCTATTCTTGTTTCAAAAGCTAATCTCTACCCTGGCACCTCTTCTTTTAATGCCGACTCTACTAGGACCCCACCACTCTCAGTAAATAGCTTTCCCCCTAAATGACAGAGAAAAAAAATCACGGTCACTGGGCCAAAATCGCTTTGGATTCCTGCCCCCAAGGTACATATAGTACCCGAACTTGTACTTTCCTTTCATTCCTGGCATCTGTCCCTGTGGAGGAGGTGAACTTCCTCATATCAAACTACCAAAGGTTAATCTCTAGGTACGCATACCCTCCTCTCCCTTTACCTTTAAGAACTATGTTTAATCACCCCCATCCTAGAATCTACATATTCCTTGTCTTGACCTTTTCCAGAAAGACAAAGTCAGACAGACACGTACACACACATTATCTATCATCTATCTATCTATCTATCTATCTATCTATCTATCTATCTATCTATCTATCTATGTATCTATCTATCTATCTATCTATTCATGAATTCTAGCTGCTTTTTTCAGGATCAGGATTCTCAAACCACGGGTCTGTTCTTACTATGCCCAATTTCAAACCTTTTGTTCAATTCTCAATCCACTACCCTCTCTAATAAAACTGCCCTGTGCTTACCAAGGGCCATATGGTCAAGCCCCATGAAAACTTTTCCATCTTATTTACCTTGACCTCCCTGTAGCATGTGACCATAGTCTGTGATGATCTTTTTGTTAAAATGTTCTCTTCCCTTGGTTTCTATGTCAACCTCTAGTTCATCAATTTCCTTCTACCTTTTGTTCATTCCATTTCACTATTTTCTTCCTCTATTCATGCCTTTAATATCACTGCTTTGAAGGATTCCCATTTCACCCCTATGCTCTTCTTATTACTTAACCTTCCTCTGGATGACTATTCAAATCCAGGAGTTTCGCCTCTGCTTGCTTGATCTGGTCCCCAATTACCCATGGCAGGTTAAACGTCAAGATTAGTCCTGAGAATCATGGTGCTAATTGCCTCCACTTTCCTTTGCTGCTCTATAGATACCTGGACCCTCAACACATCTCCCACTTAACTCATTATCTCCCCTTCCTACTTGTTTATGCTCCTATAATCTATGTCAAAGAACTAATGGTCCCACTATCCATGTGGTTTCCCACTCCAGAGACACAAGCCATCCTCAACTATTCCCTTTCACTTCCAACATGTTGTTAGTCCCCAATCCCTATAGATTCTCTAACTCTTAAATCCATTCCCGCATCTGGCTTCAAGTACTTCTTGCTTGGGTTGTTAGAATAAACTGGCAACCTCTCATTTTCTAAGCAAATACTCTATTTAATCCATTCTGCACACAACTGCAAGAATACAAAATTTTATATATGGTGCAATTTTATATATGTGAAATTCTCCTAATAGTTGTCTCATATAGTGGATTTTATTCATAATATTTTTCTACATTTTCCAAGTGTTCTGCCATAATCATGCCTGTTTTATTACAGAAGCTAAGAAAACTATTTAATAATGTAAAAGCAAAAAGGAAATGAAATCATACTATGCATCGGCAGAGTATCTAGAAGATGACATCCCCATGTATGCCGAGGTCTTGGAAATAACTCGGTCCCTGGGGAGTTGGTATAAGGGCAGAGCTTCTTGGTGCCTTCTTTGAGCTGCAGCAGGAAGTTCAGCAAGCAAGCCAGGCCCTCGGACGTCGTTTGGAATGATCATGCCTAAAGAGTAAACCGAGAGGACAGTGAACACAAGATGCTTCTTTCAGCCTTTACTCATTCGACAAATAGTTATAAGCATTTACTATGGGCAAGCCCTTTCCAGGTAGAAGACTTATTTATATTAAACTAAATAAGTAAAATATTTCATATGTCAGTTGGAGACAAGTACTATAGTGAAAAGTGGAGCAAGGAAGCGGAAATAGGGATTGCTTATTAGAAGAAAGTTACAATTTTGAGCGTGGCCTCACTGAAAAGTTGGTGACATTTTAGCAGTGTAAACATTTCATCGAAAAATCCCCTTTATAATGGTATTCTAATCTTACTACAAATTTTCCTTTATTAATCTAGGCTGCCTCAGTTACAGGCATTCCAACATTTCACTGATTTAAAAAAATAATAAGTCCACAGAATTACACATCACCATGTAAAAACACATTTTTAAAAGGGCTTTGTTTATAAATTCCAGAATTCTCTTATGTTTGTTATCTTGTTTAATTCTCACTTCAAACAATGTGTTATAGAGAAAAGATACGAGCAAATGCATTTTATAAATGGAGGAACTAATCTAAGGAATAGTGTAGGGGATTTTGCCAAATAGAATGTACAGATTTACCTGACAAATCATCTCTGTCATTTTTTCATTTACTGAAAAAAAGAATAAGGCAGAACTGTGCCCAGAGCCCTATGGGCACACCATGCAGGCAAAAGTTTGTTAATCACTCTTAGGTGTGATACACCCCAGTATCCAGGATAGCCAATCTATTGTAAATTCCCAGCCAATCTTTCTTTATCATGTCATACAAATATGATGAATTGTGCATCAAATGCCTCCCTTAAGTCCAGACGTTTATAGTACATTTTGAAGATCTACCTTATCGGAAAATGAGAAATGATTTTTGACCAAGAGATATAGATACTCTTCTAAAATTTTTCCTATAAGCATCACCTAAACTTTCCATTTCTTCATACTGAATAAATTTTCTAGGAAACTCACTACTACTTTTGTTTTTTTACCTTGTCTAGAAGCTCTGGAATCAGGATATAATCAGTTGATAACACAACAGAGAATCTGACGAGGGAGTGACCTGAGTGTAATGCTCAGGTGGTGTGAAAGGGGGTCTCAGTTGCCTTTCTCCCAACCCCATGCGCCCTCCATCACATCCACTGGGACTCACATTGCTGCAAAACAGTCATACCTGTATCACTGTCCCACTGTTTCAGCTCTCACTATGCCTGCCTCCTCCCCACTGGGAGGGACAAGGAGTGGGATCGAGATTCCGGGAGCAAATGCCTAAAATCAGAGTCTTAAGAACAGAAAAAAACAGCTCTATTTGCAGAGCTATTTTCCATCAACCTATGCTAGTAAAAGCAGCCTGTTAAATTATAGCATTGGGTTTCACAGGTTGCTGCAGTTTGTTTAAAACTTTGCAATACCTGCTCCACACAAAGAATGCTCATGCCCTTTGCCCCACGACTCCCCACGGACCCTTGGTGGTGCTTAGACACACATTTTCATCTCTCACAGTGCTTGACACAGTTGCACTTTACGGGGCTGTTCACCAAGTGCCCCACAGTACCCAGGAGCCCATAAAAAATATCAAGTCCTTTAGGGCCTGCACAGTTGTCAGGTAAATGGCTGTAACAGAAGCACAAAGGTTAGAAAAACAGGGAACTTAAAAAAATGTTCTGGGTAAATGGAAGTTAATGCTTACAGGAGAGGATAGGAACATTTTTCAAAAGGCTTATATGTGGTGGGGTACAATAATACATGGTCAACAGCCCTGGCTGGTGTGGCTCAGTGAATTGAGTGTGGGCCTGAGAACCAAAGGGTTGCCGGTTCGATTCCCAGTCAAGGCACATGCCTGGGTTGTGGGCCAGGTCCCCAGTAGGGGGCACGCAAGAGGCAGCCATACATTGCTGTTTCTCTCCCTCTCTTCCTCCCTTCCCTCTCTCTAAAAATAAATAAATTTTTTTTTTTCAAAAAAAGAATACATGGTCAACAAAATAAAGGCAATAAGAATCCAAGTAGAGAGGAGATTGGGTACCATACAACTTAGCAACTGGAAAAGGGGGGCGGGGTTGATATGTTTATAAATAACCACATATGAGTGGCATGTCACTTTCTCATTCAACAAATATTTCTTGAGTACCTACTATGGTAACATAATCAGAGATAAGCCTTGCCCTCCAGAAGCTTAGTCTATAGTACAAGACTGGCATGCAAATGAGTGTGTATGCCTCACTCCTGGGTGCAGTGACAGAAATGCAGGCAGGATTCACTGGAGGCACACTCCCAGTAGGGGCAGTCAAAGATTAGGAAAAAGAACTACTTTCTCTCTGAAATCTTGTAGTACTAAATGCTTTACTGATTTAAAATTTGTCTTGCAATGCTTTACATTATTAATTATAGTAATTTGTAGGTTTGATATCACAGCCCATGAAGAGTATAGGCTCTTGAACAATACATAATTTTGGATAAAACATAAATAAAGAGTTAAGAATAGCCCTATACATGTAGGTTCTCCAAAATAATTTTTCAATTAATTGTTCACAGATAAATCTAAATCAGCACTAACAAAGCGGTCAAAGAGCTACAGATGTAAAAGAGGCTTCGGAGAGCATTTCACCCAAACCCTTCATTTCACAGTCGAGGAAGTGGAGAGGCGTGGAGAGGCCTGAGGGCCTGCGTGTAGCTCAGCAGGTTAACTGCTTCCTACTGAGGGTCCTGGGCCTGAAACAGTCTGCCACATGCTGGGCAGGGCTCCCGAGAGCCAAATGAAATTTGGAGTAGAATTAACTCAATATGTATGCTGCTGAAATCTGTGTTGGCTCTGCATCAGTAATTTCTTAGCCCACCCACAGTGAGCACTGATTCAAACCCTCACGCCCACCGCATAGCACTGTGGAGGCTCTCTAAAGTTTTTCTAAACGTACGTGGCTATGAATGTTTTTCTAGTGAGGACGGATCTCAGATAGCTTCATTCTAAAGCTATAATGTCTGAAGATAAAGTATTTCCAGGGCCTTGCAAAATATTAGATTGAATGGCGGGTTGAATGGCGAACCCCCTAAAAGATATGTCCGTGCCACGGACCTATGAATGAGCCCTCATTTGACAGGGGTTGGGGGGTGGTCTTCGAGGCTGTGAGTAAGTACTTGAGATGAGACCATCCTGGATTATGTAAATGGGCCTAAATCCAATGACAGATGTCCTTGTAGGAGACAGAAGAAGAGAAGACATGGGTAGGAAGAAGGGAAGGCATGAGAAGACAGAGGCAAAAGATGCGGTGACGCAGCCACAAGCCAAAATACACTGGAGCCACCAGATGCTGAACAAGCAAAGAAAAGATTCTTCCCCAGAGCCTTCGGGGGGTACACAACACTTTGGTTTAGGACTTCTGGCCTCGAGAACACGAGAGAATTCATTTCTACTGTTTTAAGCCACTAAGTTTGTGACAATTTGTTACAACAGCCCTAGGATACTCATAGACAGCAGAAGGCAGTGGAACTAACTTGGGAGTCACCCAGATAATACGCAGAGCGGGTCTCATGGGGGCCCTGGATCCTGCCATAAAGAGAGTTATCTCCTTCCCTATATTCTTCCCAGCCCCACTGTCCCTCCTCACAAATTTCTCCTCCATTTACCTTGTCTGTTCCTTTCAATGCTGATGGTATAAAGCATAAACAGGTCCAAAGCAGGGGCAATTTTGCCTCCCAAGGGGCATTTGGCACATCTAGCCACACTGTGATTTTGATCATCATGTGTCATGATGCTACACATAACAGGTTAGCTACACATGAAACCTTTATCGAGAACCTGCGGTATCACTGGCATGTAGGGTTAGGGGCAGGGAAGCTGCTAAACATCCTGCAACGAATGGTTCAACCCACCAACCAAAAATGTTCTGGGCCACAATGATACCAAGATGGTTTTAAAGTATCAATGGTAATCACACATATATGGTTTATTAATTCTTTTATTTATTCATTGGTACTATAAACCTTCTCCAAGTATTCAATAATCTGAGGACTACAGAAATGGGGTGAATTTTGGTGAAAAAATTCCCACTTCTTTTTAGTCATGATCAGTTATGCATCATGAAAAACTAGATAGACTCATCTCATTTTAGATATTCAACATTAACTCTGTTGACCCACGGGGTACTGACAACTGTTATCATCTTATAGGTGCCTTCGGTCTTTACCATTAAGAACCCTATTCTTTGGATTTTACTTACTAGAATGCTGAATTCATCTCACTGGTACACAATCCTCTGTAGTTCTTTCTCTCCCCTTACACTGCATTGCCACACAACACAAGAACTGCCCACAGAGAAAGACGCTTCCTATAAGCAGAGCCATAACAGGTGAGGGGCAGCATAAATCCTGAACAATGGCTCTATAAACCCCAGCGCTAGGGAAGAATTTAACAGTCTCACCTAGGGATCCCAATATTGTAATGACATTAGATATTTCAGTGTCGGATGAAAAAAAGTTACGTTTTAAAGTCAATTTTTCAAAATTATTTAAGAATCAATATTGGGAGGAGGTAGGGAGAGGCATGTTACTTTCAAGATTCTTTAATGGAAACTAAGTTATTAATGTACCAAAATTGACTGTAATATATGGCTATTAAAATGTTTCATAAATGTTTAAAATATGCCTCTCTTTATTAATATTTAACAACCCCATTCAATGAGCTAACAGTATCACTTAATAGCATCAGAGATTTTAATATATATTAGTAGAGACCTATTTCAGATTCAGCCTAAGGTACTAGTTTTAGTTTTAATCCATACTGATAATAAAAAGCAAAATGAGGCAGATAAAATGCAGCCGTCTCTGAAAACATGATCTGAAAATATGAACAATGTTATTCTTCCAGGTATTTTGAAGGAGATTAGTTAATAAACAGATTTAAATTTGAAACCCTGTAATGAATGAAAATGTGACAGTGAAATTTACCACATATAAACATAAAGCTGAAAGATTGCAAAATAATGTAATTTGTGTTTATGAGGAAAAACAAAATCACAAACCTAACTCCAGACTGCTTTTTGTTAATGGATTAAGGTTTTCCAGATCATCATATCTGCCTTGTTGACTGTTTCCTTCAGTTGAGGATATGGATGGTAGGGAATCGATGCCAAAGTTTTCTTTCATCTTGAGAGGAAGAAAACCAGAAATGCATTAGTACTTTATGATAAAATGTGGAACACTATAATGTTGTTTAAACAGACAATAATGACAGTGGAAAACTGGCCCTGAAAACGGGCCTTCTCAAGTAACAGTTTATACTGTAGTGAGCAGTAACAAACAGTGGTAACTTAATATCCACGAGTGTACAGGCTAGTAAAACCTGTTTTTTCCAAACACTGGATTTTTTAACAACAAATTTGTTTTTTTAAACATTAGCAAGTGGATTTAAATAAACATTCGCCAAGGTAGAAGAATAAAAGGTCCATCTAGTCAAGCAAGGTCAGAGGTTGGCATACTACCAGCTGGTCATGCTGGATCGCCATTGAACTAGCTGATCCCAAAACACCTGACGAATTTTCACAGCTCTAAGCCTTTGCTACACCCTCGCTAGCACTCTTATCTGCATGGTGAACACGCAGTTACCCAAACCTAAAACCAAAAATAAGTGAAGTCAATAACTCACTACACTGTCCTCTCGTGCTCATTTTACAAAGGTCTTTTATGGTTTTCCAAAGTTATAATCCTGCAGAACATACCGTTTTTATTGATATATTTTATTATGATGTTTTAAAAAACTTTTATAGGCATAAAATTAAATGACAACATAAGGCCACCACAGGGATATGCTTTGACTCAATTATGGTGAATAACACTATGTTGTTCTCTACTGTTGGAAATTTAGATTGTTTAAAACAAAAATAAGAATTACATCTTTTGCAACAGTCCATTTTATAAGTTATATTGGTCAGACTTCAATAGCAAGAGAACTTCTCATAAACTGATGTACCAAATACTGCCAGATTCTTTCCAGATTACAAATAGAGCTAAGTCTGTAAGTATATCCGATACCTAATGAAGCCTACAGAGCACAGACTTGAACTCAAATGTTAAATAAAGGTTAGAAAGGAGCCACAACTACTTAGCTGCCTAGACTAATAAACAATAATTTCTTACAAAAGGAAATAAGGAGAAGATGGTAGGCACCGAGTACTTAAAAAGAAGAAATTTCATCGTAATTTTGGACCATCTAAACATTTCTTTAAAATGTTAATAGCAATTATGTGACAGAGGAATAAAAAATAGAGACCTAAATCTGAGAGGTTAGATCTTTAGAAAAATGAATTCAGATTTTTTTCTAAATAGAGTAAGAATATATAATCCTTTTCAGGTAAATAATCCTGGCAAAAAAAAAAATCAGATCTTTTAAAAATGGGCAAATGACTTGAACAGACATTTATCCAAAGAAAATTTGAAGATAACCAACAAAGGCATGAAAATGTGCTCAACATCACTAAGAAGTAGGGAAGTGCAAATCGAAACCACAGTGAGATACCGCTTCACACCTATTTTTTTAAAAACGCAAATAACCAGAAAATACGTGTTGGTGAGCATGGGAAAAAGTTGGAAAGCTCGTGCATTGCTGGTGGGAACGTAAAATGGTTCAGCTGCTGTGTAAACAGTACATGGTTCCTCAAAAATTTAACAGAGAATTACCGAATGACCTAGCAATGTCACTTCTAGCATACGCCCACAAAATTTGGTTATTTGAACAAATATATGTATACCAACACTCATAGCAGCATTATTCACAATAGTCAAACACAGAAGCAACCCAGGTGTCCATCAACCGATGAATGGGTAAACAAAATGCAGTATAGAAATGCAATGGAATATTAATCAGCCTTAAAAAGGGAGAAATTCCAACAGAGGCTTCAATAGGTGAACCTCGAAGACAGCACACTAAGCAAAATAAGCCAGACACAAAAGTATTAATATCGTATGATTCCACTTATACAAGGTACCTAGAGGAGTCAAAATCTTAGAGGCAGAAAGTAAAAGCCTGGTTCCCAGAGAATGAAGGAAGGGGAACGTGAGCAGTTCTTGTTTAGAGGATACTGAGTTTCCATCCAGGAAAATAAAAGAAGCTCTGGAGGTGGATGGTGGTAATGGCTGCACAGTAATTTAAGTATATGTAATTCAACTGGAACTGTAAACCTAAAAATGTTTCAAGTAGTCAGTTTTATGTAATGTATGTTTTACCACATCTATAACCCTTGATGGTTTCACCTTCAGCTAAAATGGAGTAAGTGGATGGTAGAGAAAAGTTTTGAAGTAGCTGGGTACTATTTGCACTCCACAAACATAGCTATATCTGAACCCCAAATGGATGTCCTCTTCCCTCTGGAGAGCACCCTGTAAACAGAAGAATATTAGGAATTGCGCATGTAATGCAAGATAATGAATTATCATCACAGGGGTCCATCAGTAATGAGAGAAGGGCAACTAAAGACCCAACCCCATTCTGATCATGTAAGTGTAACTGTTGTAGGCAGTCAGAATACTTGACCCCAAAACATGCCACTTTGGCACAAGGATTATTTTGAGCTGACAACAACTAAGAAAGCACAACTCAGCAAAGCTCTCCATCCACCCCTGATTCTCAATCACCAGAGATGATGACTCTAGACTTTTCAGCTCGGAGATTGCACTAAGAGAAATGTACAGAATAAACATGACTAAAACAATCCTTATCTTCCATCAATTTCCCCTATACATTTACCTTCTCACAGTTTGCCAACCATAAAAGCCCAATCCCCCTTCCTTTGGTCCATTGTGTACAAATCTATTGGTCTTTGTTAACATGCTATACAAGACCCGATTCTAACCACCCCTTTGAATTACTCAACACTAAGTTTCTCCTTTGTGTGTATGCATTGCACAGGTGTTAATAAGTTGTTTTTCTCTTGTTAATCTATCTTTTGTCAGTTTAATTCCAGGGTCCCAGCCACCTAGGAGAGTAGAGGAAAAGTTTTTTTTCGTCCCCTACACTGTGGGGTATGGGAAGAAAGGAACAGTGTAATGTCCAAAGCAAGAACATATAATTATTTAAAGAAAATAAAATATTGTTTGGACAAGACTTATTAGGGCTGCAATAATCTTAATTCCAGTTTAGGAAGCCTACAGAGGTTACCTGACAGAATCAAAAAGCTAGGAAATTTAACACAGATTCAGTCATTAGGATGCATGTCCTTCAAATTGTGAGCATTCAATGTTGTTACAAACAAATTTTTGAACAGGAGTTCAACAAACAAGAGTAAGTAGTTACATTTTGAAGATCAATTAAACTTATAAGAGGAATTTTTTAAAAATCTAATGTTATGCAAATTAGTATCTAAGATCAAGATAAAATTTTGACTGACAGTATGGGCTCAAATATTAACAGATCCCAAACAATGTAGATGGTAATGAAGACAGTATGTAGGAAAGCTGTATTAAAGACTCAAAAAGTGATTCTCATGATGATGTAGATACTGACATAACATATACATCAAAAGAATTTTAATAAAATTATACCATTCAATGTGAGAACAGGCAAAAAATTAACATTTTACAGGTTTTAAAACATAAATGTTTAATTAAAAATATTGTGAATATACATGTGAATATTTCATCTATATCCCTCAGTATTAGTAAAACGTACCTATATTTCAAGTTACCATATACTTGGGTAAATAGAAAGTATTCTTTTTATAGAAAGAAGTTCCACCAAGGGAGTATTTATAAATATTCACTAATCTGCGATTAGAATTTGTGCCATGAAACTGAATATTCTGTTTGGGGTCAAGCACTTATAGATAGATACAGGAGTGGGACTGGCAAAGACAGAAAGCACCAATGTCAATGGCAACGCATCAGCTCATTCTGTGCCACCTAGTTCCCCATCACGGTATTTGTCACACATTCCCAAAACATCTGTTGTCTGGTAGCCTGCCCAGAGTCCTCTATTACGAGGAATCCTCTGGGGTTCCATAAGTCATCTAATGCAGTACCTTGCATGGCAGAAGGTCCCACAAGCGCTGGCAGAAGGGAAAAGGGGAGGAGAGGTCAAAGAGAGGTCAAAGGGGAGGAGAGGTCAAAGAAAAACCCTGGCTCTCTCTGCCTGTGAGAGAGCACGCACAAACACACTTTGCACATCCTTGCAGGAAAGTAGTTAACCTCAGTGAGGGGAGCACCGTACTGCACCCGAACATACTGTCATGTATCACTGTACAATAAGTTTCTTTCCATCTGCCTGGAATTTAATTAGGGGCAGGAAATAAACAGACAAAAATTAAACATTAAAAAATGTCCCTAATGAAAGATTCTAATTGGTGACCAGTTAACTCCAATTTTATAGAAAATATATTGGTGATTTAATAGCAAGTGTAAACCTATTAAAATATAATGCTTTCCTGACAAGTTGTAAATAGGCAGTATCACAAATGTAAAGATAATTTTCTATAGTTCAGTGACTTTCTATTTAGCATCATATATTACAAAGAGAACACTGTGGATAAGGAAGATATAAACAACACTATCTCTTCAATAAATTTGCCTTGATTTTTCTTACAAATATACTATGTGCGAACTATAGAGCTGTATCTTCCTGAGGAAATAAAAAAATTGCAAATGGCAAGAGAACTCTTCCTTGAAGTGGATAATTAGGAGAAAAACATCACTAAAAAGGCAAAGCAATAATAATAATAATAATAAAAGCACTATTAAGCAAGGCAATTTCAGCTAATTGACTTCAACTAAAAGTTGTATAATACAGAAAAGAGAGTTTTACTTACAGTAACACACTGTATGGTGCATTTTAGAAAAAAATGATTAATTATGAAATGATCCATTAAATTTTGTTTCCTTCAATTACATGACTTAGGGACTGGGATAGGAAGGGGAAGAGACAGGGAAGGTGTGGAAGATCTGTTCTAAAAACATCCCTTACCATGTTTTCAGTGCCATAGCCATACTGCTGTGTCTCCTGGGAATATATACTCATCATGGATCTTGCTTCTGGAGCCTCAGGTGGTTCATTATCATGTAACCACTGTGTACCAAAGTGAAGTTCCTTCATGGATGGAACAGGAGAGGCCTCTTGAATGTGTGAGGAGGGATACAAATCCATGGACTGAAAGCAATCTTGATATAGCTCATACTCTTCATCTACAAGCATTTCTCTCTCTTCACCCATTTCCTGCAACCCAGGAGTCAGAAATTCCTGCATTTCCCAGGCCTCCTTGGTGTTGTCTATCTCTTTTTGTTGGGACTGGAAAGACTTTCCCAAATTTAGAAATGGTTCATCCACAAGTTCTTCTTTAAAATAGGGTTCATCTCTAAATTCCTGTAAAAAGAAGTTGCAAAAAATTTTAAACTACACCTGTCTTCAAGCTGGAAAAGAGACCCCTTCGTAGCTGCAATGACTTCATCACAGGTCAGTGCTTGGTTAATGTAAACAGCTCTCCATCACAAACGAGGAGAAATACAAGCTCACTACCACTCAGCCTTCAACCCAGGAGAGAGACCAGTAATAAAATCAGAGGCAGAAATCTGCCCTTGGCAAGGTGAACAGCTATTCTAAAAGGTTCATTATACATTAACCACTTGAAAATTCTCAGTCAGAAAAAAGAATTTTGTTTGACTGCTACACTGAACTTTTAACTCATGGATCTCATACAAAAAGTAGTACATAAATACAGATACACTTCATACTATTCCTTACTAAAGCAAAGCCTTAAAAGGTCAGGATTTTCAAGCTTAGGTAACTCAGAAGAAATTATGGCTATCTGAAAGTTCAAGAAACATTCTATATAAACTAAAGGTATAAGGAGTATGTCCCAACTAATTTGAGCATGATTCTAATAATATACTGTAAGTAGAAACAGAGTTTTTCATCTGCATTGAAAATATATGACAAAAAGGAATAAATAAATACAGTATGCTTTTAAATTAATTGATATTTTACTAATCAAAACAACAAGCACATACAACTGAAGCTAAATGGTCATAGATGGGCAAGAACATTGTTGAGTTCCCAGGCAGTACTTGAGGATTATATGGGTCTGCTGAGCCTCTGACCCAACTCAGGGACATCAGAGTGCTGATCGCAATGGCCCGACTCCTACTGAGGGATCAATAACAGTTCCTATCCATATAAGTCCTATTTATTAAGTACTAGTATGGGTAAATTCCTGAAATGAATCTACTCTTTCCCACTACTTCCTCACCTGCAGCTAAACATCGCTATGGTGAAACATGTTAATTAATACAGTACACCAAATACTGCAACCAAGTTATTTTTTTAAATTGTGTTTAGAGGGTATATTTGAATGTCATGTGGTTATGAAATTTTAACCAAAAAAGTCTGCACTAAAAAATATAATGGATTACATACCAGCTTGAGACAGTGTCAACTAATTATGTAAAGAATATCAAAAGACCATTGTTATCAAGGAAAGCAAAACCATACTCTAACTGCAAAGAGCAAAATAAGCATAGTTCATTTTAAAAATAAAAAGGGAAAAGCTTTAAAATGTACTTTCTAAAATTCAAGCAAAAAGTAGGGTTACACTAAATAACTAGAAAGGATTTAATAAAAAGTTCTTTGGTATAGCTGTTTCCTACAACATTTTTAAATACAGATCTATTTTCAAAAATATGTTCTACCCTCAGAATTTTAAGAATATATTAGTATTAAAGAGAGTATGCTTATTCTTCGACAACCCCTTACACTGGCCAATGTCATTTATAGAGGCAATATGATACAAGAGGAAAAAGAGTTCAGTTTAACAAATAATAAAGATCAAGAGGGGATTATTTAAATTGTATCTATTCAGCTAAGGGAATAGGAACAAACTTTTGTCTTCCTTATAGAACAGCAAACAATTCAAATGGGAAATAAATTTACTAAATACCTTGGGTGCTTCAAGTATTAAAGATGAATTTATATCATGAATTGTTCCTGAAATTTCAGTCTTGTCTTCAATAGTGTTTGAATGTAAAATATAATGACTTTCTTCCTCTTTGCCATCTTCCTGAAAATAGAAACATTTGTTTTATTTTTCATTTTTTTCACAACTGAAGAAATATTTTTGTCAACCATGAAACTATTATATATGCTGAGATATAACTGATATATAATGTTATATTAGTTTTAGGCATATAAATAATGGTTTTATATACATTATATATTTCATATGTATTTACTTGGTAATCATTTTGCTATAACAACTTTCACATACACAGTGCAGTCCTATTGACTATAGTATTTTTTAAAATATATTTTGTTGATTATGCTATTACAGTTGTCCCGTTCCCCCTTTCATTCCCCTCTACCCTGCACACCCCCTCCCACCCACACTCCCCCCTTTAGTTCCTGTCCATGTGTCATAAGTTCTTTAGCTTCTACATTTCCCACACTACTCTTGCCCTCTCCCTGTCTATTTTCTATCTACCATCTATGCTCCTTATTCTCTGTACCTTTCCCCCCATTCTCCTCCTCCCACTCCCCTGTTGCTAACCCTCCATGTGATCTCTGTTTCTGTGATTCTGTTCCTGTTCCAGTTGTTTGCTTAGCTTGCTTTTGTTTTAGGTGTGGATGTTAATAACTATGAGTTTGCTATCCTTTCACTCTTCATAATTCCTATCTTCTTTTTCGTAGATAAGTCCCTTTAACATTTCATATAATAAGGGCTTGGTGATGATGAACTCCTTGAACTTGATCTTATCTGAGAAGCACTTTACGTGCCCTTCAATTCTAAATAAAAGCTTTGCTGGATAGAGCAATCTTGGATGGAGGTCCTTGCCTTTCATGACTTGGAATACTTCTTTCCAGCCCCTTCTTGCCTGTAAGGTCTCTTTTGAGAAATCAGCTGACAGTCTGATGGGAACTCCTTTGTAGGTGACTGTCTCATTATCCCTTGCTGCTTCTAGAATTCTCTCCATTTTAATCTTGGCTAATGTTATTATGATGTGCCTTGGTGTGTTCCTCCTTGGATCCACCTTCTTTGGGACTCTCTGAGCCTCCTGGACTTCCTGGAAGTCTATTTCCTTTGCCAGATTGGGGAAGTTCTCCTTTATTATTTGTTCAAATAAGTTTTCCACTTGTTGCTCTTCCTCTTCCCCTTCTGGTACCCCTATAATTCAGATGTTGGAATGTTTAAAGATGTCCTGGAGGTTCCTAAGCCTCTCCTCATTTTTTTGAATTCTTGTTTCTTCACTCTTTTCTGTTTGGTTGTTTCTTTCTTCCTTCTGGTCCACTCCATTGATTTGAGTCCCAGTTTTCTTCCCATCACTATTGGTTCCCCGTGCAGTTTCCTTCATTTCACTTATCAATGCCTTCATTTGTTCATCAAGTTTGTGACCAAAATCAACCAATTCTGTGAGCATCCTGATCACCAGTGCTTTGAACTGCGCATCTGATAGGTTGGCTATCTCTTGGTCGCTTTAAAGTATTGGCTCTGGGGCTTTGATCTGTTCTTCCATTTGAGCCATTTTTATTTTGGGGGTTGTCTGGTCACACCTGTTATGTAGTGAGGGGCAGAGCCTTAGGTGTTCACCAGGGCAGGGCAACCCCGTCACTGGGTTGTGATGCTGTATGTGTGGCCGGGTCAGAGAGGGAACAATGGTGCTTGCTCTGCTCTCTCTTGGATTTCAGTCCCCTCTGCCGTTTCCCACAAGCAAATTGGGCCCTTCTGGTGCTGGTTCCTGGGTGGGTTGGCTTGTGTATGTTCTAGGACCCTGTGGGTCTCTCCAATGAGCTCTCCTGTGAGGCTGAGAGTCTCTCCCAGCACCTCAACCCCTACAAGTGTTTTCAATTGGTGCTTTTAGGCTTTATTTCCCAGTGCTGGGGCCCTGGGTTGCACAGTCTGTCTTGCTGCCCATTTTCGTCTAGTTTATCTGCGTGCAAATGTGTGTCTGTGGTAAGCCAGCTGCCTTGCTCACCTCACTGGGTCTGCCCATTGCCACCCCAAGCCTGGGGTCTGCTGGCTGCTGCCTGAGTGCGTGGGTCTGCCACCCATTGCTTTTTCCTGCTGTGACCCCTCTCCGCTGGCCACAGACTCCACCCCTCTTACCCGTCTGGATGAATGGTTGTCAGACTTTTGTAGAGTTCAATTTTCTGTCAGATCTGGTTGGATTTTTTTGTTTCTAAATTTTTGTTGTCCTTAATTTTGGTTGTGGGAGGAGGCACAGTGTGTCTACCTACACCTCCATCTTGGCTGGAAATCTGTTGACTATGGTCTTCATGCCTTACATTACATCCTTAGGATTTACTTATCTTATAACTGACAGTTTGTACTTTTGGTCACCTTCACACATTTCCCCACCTCCTCCCCTCTGGCAACCACAGAAACACTTATAATCAAGAAAATACCTTAGTTTCAAATTCTCTTCAAATTAATTCTTATTTTTCCGTTAAGTACAAGTACACAATAACAATGTTTTTAAAGATTTTATTTACTTATCTTTAGAGGGGAAAGGAAGGAGAGAGGGAGAGGAATATCAATGTATGGTTGCCTCTCGTGCGTCCCCTGCTGGGAACTGGCCTGCAACCCAGTCATGTGCCCTGACGGGGAATCGAACTGCGATCGTTTGGTTCGCAGGCCTGTGCTCAATCCACTGAGCTACGCCAGCCAGGGCCACAATAAAATTTATGCACACTCTTTTATTAGAACAAACTTTTCTTTAATAATTAAAAAGAAAGCCATATTCAGGTCAAAGCCTCTCAAACTTTGTACTCTTTTAAAATGTTACTTAAAGAAAAAAATCTCCTCCCCAAGGTGATATTCAAAATGCCGTGCTAGAGTGTAGCCACTCTCTGTCCGAAGTTGCAGAAGCATTAGAACAGCATCAGAAGTCACTCTCCACTCCGGAGCTTATCAGCTCACTATCAGCCCCAGGTAATAACATAGCCACTGCTTATCAAGTCAGAGCTACATACGACAACCTATGCTAAATACTTTCATATGATTCATCTCTTTCCAACAGTCCTATAAGGTCAGAATTTGATGTTGTATATCTACCTAAAAATAACAGCAAACATATATCTCACTGGTATAGGTTTAAGCACTTTAAATAATTCAATTCATTTAGTGCATATATACTCTAAAAGTATGTGCTCTTATTAACCCCATTTTACAAATGAGTAAAAAGGACACAGTAATTTGCCCTAAGTTTCATAACTAGTCAGTTATATACCGAGAATATGAGCCAGCGGTGTGACTCTAGAACCTGTGACCTCAACTTTCATGCCAGGCAACCCCATCTTGCAGGTGAGGAATGGCAGCTGGTGAGGTTAAGTGGCACAAAGACGCATGGCCTTACAGATCACTGCACTAAGCAAAGACCCGCGGCTACCTGGCTCAAAAACTCCATTGCCAGCTGTATTCTGTTCTGAAGATACAATGCAGTTTTTAAAGTCAGTTCATTCAATTTTTTGGATGTGGTCCATCTGAGGTGAGTTTATAGAAAAGAGAAAGCAACTTACATTTGATAGATAATATGTATCTATATATAACTATAATACATGGCTATATAATACCTATAAATATATAGATAAAACATATTTATATGATATAAGACAATAAAAAATCATCTGTTCCTGCCAACCGGAACTTGGGCCTTTTTATTCAGACTCCATAACCGCTTCTGCTGAGGAATGAGTAAGTGCTCAGTAAACATTCAGTGATTAGATTAGTGGCCACCAGGTGAACCATGAGAGAAAGAGAGACCTCAGAGAAGATCCATGCATCACTATTTATAGCCCACAAGCAGAGAGTTTTGCTAAAAGAACCTAGATGTTAATAAAAAGAATTACTTAGTGGTAATTCCACGAAGAATTTTTAAAGTCTTGAAAGTGACCTTTCTCTCATCACTTTATTGGCCACCCACGCCCAAGTATACTGACAGCCTTCTGGTCACCGAGAAAAGCCTGGACAAAGGTCCACCTCACAATTATTATTTTCTAAAACCCTTGGTGAGGCTCCGAGGTCCTGAGGTTTCTGCGGCTCTAACCCTGCCGGAAACAGCACAGGAATCCACACCCCGTTGGTACTAAGTTCCATTTTTTTATACTGCCTGAAACACTTCTTTAAACTACTTAAAAGTAAAGTCACGCTGTTTAAGTCTTATGGGGCCATAAATAGTTTGTGATTTCCTCTAGCAGACCAAGTAACCAAGCAAATAACCATCAGGGAAAATCTAGACAAAGTTCCTGCCACAATCCAAAATACCAAGAAGATGAGGTCCCCTTTTCTTAATTTGTCCAAAAGTCAAACTGGGCATTTCATGGTATATATTAGCTATGGCAACACTCACACACCAAATTTACAGATGAAGTCAAGAACTTGACTTATCTATGTGCTATAGCTCATTGTGAAACATTTAAAGTCTCTGATAGGTGTAATATACAGACATCTTTATGTGTAATACATGAAGAATAAAAGAGTAATCCATGAAGGTCTTATCGAGGTTCCCCAGTACAAAAATAATACATAACACACAAATCTATCTATGCTAAACATATACAGGAACATATGTATCTATATCTGTCTATATGAACCCTTGTAGTAAATTAATGTAGTTCATAAAATAAAAATTTTAGAGTTAAGAAAGACCTTAGGAGTTCTCTAGGCTTGTTCATTCATTCAGTCTTCTCAGAAATGGAAGAACATGCTGAGAGAAGAAAAGTGGTGTACCGATGATCAATGACAAGGACTGGGTTTCTCAAAGCACAGAATTCTGCATTGGAATTACATAGGGGACTGACTCACTGAAGAGGCTGGTTCTTGAAGAGCAATCAAAATTCTTAAGTAAGAACCTCTGAGAGTAAAACCTGTGCAACTGTGTTTTAGCCATCTCCCAGATGATTCTTACGTATATCACACGTCTTTGAGTTTGAAGCCCCCTGGGCTAACTCATAGTAAAATTAGAAACACATTCTAGATTCCCTGAAATCCAGTCCAACACTCTACTATACCCATGCTATCTCAGACATGTTGCATGCAAATTGTACTAGTGACAACACTTTAAAACAGGAATATATGGCATCGTGGCTAAGAGCAAGGGTGTGAAGCCACCCTGCCGAGCTTATATTCCAACTCCACCCCGTATTAGTTATATCACATTGGATAAGTTACTCAACTCTCTGTGTCTCCATCAACTCATCTGAGATACGGGTAATAGAACTACCACTTAAAGTTCTGTAAGGATTAGATTAGTTAATTCATATTAAGGGCTTAAAATACTGACTAACATACAGTGAGCACTTAATAACACTTCAATGATGGTTGAAAATTATCATCAAGTGGACTTCTGGTCAAGATAGCAATGCAGACAGTCATGGCTCACAAATTCACACAATCACATCAAAATTATAACTAAAATTTAGAACAACCACCACTCAGAACCATCAGAAATCAAGTTGAATGGAAGTCTAACAACTGCGGAATTGAAGAAACCACATCCATCCAGGCTGAACTGGCAAGCTAGTACCATATCTGAGACCCCATCAATCTGGCTAACACTGCTGGATCTGCCTTGGAGATCCCCTGAGTCTCCACCCTACCCAAATTATGGACCCGCCCAAGCTGCTTTTCCATAAGCAAAACTCATGCTGCACAACTTCCTAAATCCTCTCAGAGACAAGCAACAACTGGCTTCAGTGAGCTCCAGACCCACACTAGCAGTAGCCAGCCCAGATTCAACCTGGCTAACACTATTTGCCCCACCCTGGAGGTCCCCTGAGACTCTGCCCCAATGAACTTATGCCCATTCAAGCTGTTAACAGTGACTTTTCCATACAAATGGCTGGCCTTTGCTCATGCCCCAACATCATCCTAAATCCTATCAAACAAGCAACAGCCAGCCTCAGTGAGCCCCCATCACCCTTACCAATTGCTAAGGGGCTCCAGGCCTGGCACTAGCAGCAAACAGCTTAGATTCACAGTTCAGCTTCCCCTGGGAATCTCTAAGCCCAGCACAAGTAGCAGCCATCTCAGACTGCTCTATAGCTCATGCAGGGTGGCCCCAGGTAGAACACAGATAAGGGCTGATTTTGGACAGCACCACCAGGGAAACCCCAGGGCCAGCACACCCAGTGGGCAGCTACAGATTATGTCAGAGCACCATCACCCTGCCCTTGCACAGCTGATCCTCCTCAGAGGGCTGAGGTAGGTGATAAGTGGTTATAGCCAGTCCTTGCAGCTGACTGGCCTGGATAAATCTCTCCCATTGTTCTGCCAACAGCAACCAAGGCTCAACTACAAGAGGAGGGTGTACTCACCCCACGCACAGAGTCAAAGCAGCTCTAACTAATACACAGAAACAAACACAAAGAAGCTGCCAAAACCAGGAAACAAAGACACACAGCCCAAATGAAAGAACAGATCAAAACTCCAGAAAAAGAGCTAAATGAAATGGAGATAAGCAATCTATCAGATGTAGAGTTCAAAACACTGGTTATAAAGAGGCTCAAGGAACTTAGTGAGGATCTCAGCAGTGTAACAAAGATTCAGTAAGAAACAAAGAATATACTACTTGAATTAAAGAACAATTTATAGGGAAACAACAGAGGAGTGTATGAAGCTGAGAATTGAATCAATGATTTGGAACATAAGGAAGCAAAAAACAACCAGTCAACAACAAGAAGAAAAAAGAATCCCCCCAAATGAGGAAAGTATAAGCAGTCTCTGGAACAACTTCAAGTATTTCAACATTTGCATCATACAATTGCCAGAAGGAGAAGAGTAAAGTAAGAAATTGGAAATGTATTTGAAAAAATAATAAAAGAAAACTTCCCTAATTTGGTAAAGGAAATAGACATGCAAGTCCAGGAAGCAGAGTCCCCAACAAGATGGATGTTGGTCCAAGACTCATCATAATTAAAATGACAAAGTTTAAAGATAAAGAGAGAATCTTAAAATTAGCAAGAGAAAACAAGTTAGTTACCTACAGGGGAGTTCCCATAAGACGGTCAGCTGATTTCTCAAAAGAAACTTAGCCAGCTAGAAGGGATTGGCAAGAAATATTCAAAATCATGAAAAGCAGAGACCTACATCCAAGATTGCTCTACCCAGCAAAGCTATCATTTAGAATCAAAGGGCAGATAAAGAGCTTCCCAGACAAGAAAAAACTGAAGGAGTTCACCATCACCAAACCACTATTATACGAACTGTTAAATGGACTTTTCTAAGAGAAAGAAGAAGATCAAAACTATGAACACTAAAATGGAAATAAATATATATCAACGATTGAATCTAAAAAACAAACTAAGCAAACAAGAAGAACAGAATCATGGATATGGAGTGGGTTCGGTAGTTGCCAAATGAGAGAGAGGTTGTAAGGGAATGGGTGAAGAGGTGAGAGAATTAAGAAGCACACACAGGCAGTCACAGAACAGCCAGAGGGATGTAAAATGCAGTATAAGAAACTGAGTAGCTAGAGAACTTATACGCATGACCCGTGGACATGAACAATGGTGGGGGGACTGCCTGAGGGAGTGGGGGTGCTGGGTGCAGGGGGGTAAGCGGGGGGGGGGGGCGGAAATTGAGACAACTATAATAGCTTAATCAACTAAATATAATTTAACAAAAGAAAGTTATCATCAAATATTTTGGCTGGGCCATATAGAAGTTTACATGGCAGGGTTACGCGGCACTTCGATGGTCAGAAAGCATATTAAAATCTCATTGCTACATGGTTAAAATGATATGGGTAACTGGATTCGACTTATCATGCCATTTCAACATCATTTCCACATGAAAGTTAAAATGCATAAATGGGCTTATTTTAATTTACACCATAACTAATGTGACAAGGCCTTAAAACAGCAACTTTCACCCTTTTTCATCTTATGGCACACACAAACTAATTACTAAAATTCTGCAGCACACCAGAAAATATTTTTTTGTTGATCTGAAAAAAAAGTATAGTTTCAATTCATTCACACTGAACAGCTACTGTTCTATTGACTGCTGTCAGTTTTTAATTTGACAGGGAAGTGTCAGGGACTGCATGTTTAAATAGTCAGGTATCGCATGTTTTAAGAATTCTCGGGGCACGCCAGAGTGCCACAGCACACTGGTTGAAAACTGCTGCTCTAGAAGACTGTGCTAAAAGCATGAAGATAAAAATAGTAAATGTGGTACTTGCAGGACTAGTAATGCTAGTAGCTAGCATTTATGTAATAATGTGCTAAGCATTTAATGAATATCATCTTTCATTCCCCAAACTGTATGAGACAGACAGTATTTTTTCTGACTCTGTGTTAGTCGAGGACAGAAGGATAAACATACAGTAAGCAGTAGAACAGGGATTCGAGGCCAGGTGCGTTTGTCTCCAAAATCCATATTCTCAACTATTACACTGTTATTGCTTCCTAGAGTAACAAAATTCAACACTTACCCCCAGAGGTTTGCAGATGCCAAGGTGTACAGTGCCGGGTGGCACAGCTTTCAACAGTTCCACAGCTTCAGCAAGTGAGGTGTTGTCCAAACAGTGCTGATTGACTGAGACCAGGCGGTCTCCAGGTAACAGCTCTCCACTTCTCTCCGCAACACCCTCCGCCACCAGGGAACGAATCACAATCACTGACCTTGTGGAATCTAAGGGGTCCTAACGACCAAACAAACCAGAGAGATGAGTCAGTTCCAAAAACAGCTACACAGCCTTAAGACAATTTAGGTTTACTCATAAATCTCATTTAAGTGTTTACTTCATGTGTCTGGCACGCTGGTGATATTCTTCCAAAGAGGACACAATCTATTGAACGATCACTATAAACACCCGCAGATATCAGCTCATATCAAAGTGAAGACATAACCATAACCATTTCTCAAATTGCATGTCTGAGTATTCCATACACATAAATTTCTTTTTTGAACTTTTTGAGGACATATTTTGTCGAATAACCAGAAGTCTAGGGACAACTGGGCAAGATTCTCTGACATCCTCAAGCACAGTCACACTATGGGTCAAAGACAAGCCGATGGGTGATTACTGCTCTTGGGTGATAAGTAGACTTCAGGAGAAGTGGGCTGTATGACGCTCCATTCTTACGCATTCCACCAGTAAAGCATCCTCTTGCTAAATCACTTAAGTTTAAAAGAAGACATGGAAACCATGGCATATTGCACTGCATTTAAAAAGCAGGTTTAAAAATAACATAACTTAAAATTATGAGACAGTACAGCTATTCATATGTAGACATACAGAGAAAATGAGTATCAATTCATGGAAGAAACCCATGCACAAACCTCTCTCATCCACATTTCTTTTCACTAAGCACTGGAGATAATGTTGACATAAATATATTTGGTTAATAAATATCAATTTATAACCCCACCATTTGTATTTTATTCCACAAACACTGGTATATAGCACTTACTTTGTCAGGCTCTGTTCTCAGTGCTTGACAATCATTATTTCAACAAGAAACTTTAGGATGTGGGTGGATTTATTATCTGTATTTATGAGGAAACAGCGGGTCAGAAAGTTAAGGAGACTTGCCAAGATCTCTCAGCTGGCTCCCAAGTCCTCACTTTTGACCCCCATGCTCTGATGCTTGCCCTGCACCAGAGCAACAGAAGAAACTGGAAACAGAGTTGTGAATGCAAGACATCTTCACGTGGAAATCTTCTGGTTCAGTAGAATATCTTAATTTGTCCTAATGGTGGAGGTACCTGATTCCATCACTAAACCTCAAATTTAGCAAGAGAGGGGGAAAGGAAATCCTAGTAACAGTAGCATTGGCTTCGGTTTGTCTCTTTTGCCCCTCTCGTGCTGTTAGGCCCAGATGTAGTAACATGATCTTCTTCTACTGCTAGTTTCCATTAAACCCCTCCTCAGAAAGTAGAGAGAGACGGCCACATCCTGTGTTAGAATTGTAACACTTTGGAATTGGCAATGAGGGAATGTGCCGAGCCCTAGGCTATTTCAGTTGGAAGTCTCTGATGCTTCCTTTGGACTTTTCCGGTCCAGTTTCCTACACCTGTGTGTTTCAGATATCAAGGTTCATGTTCAAGCACTACATAGAATTTTAAACAAATATGTCATATTTGAATCAACACCGGCTACACAGCTAATTCCTTGAAAAGTGCCTTCGAACAACTTATCTTACTCTCCTTAAGTAACCTTGCTTTTCCACTCCCAGGTCAAGGGATTCTTGGTAAATTTCTAACAAGCTCTGACCTATAACCCAAGATATTTATGAAGAGGTTTAAAAGTACAAACCGTCATGGGAATGCATTAATAAAGTACATAGTGTTAAACCATAATTACACCAATATTTTCAAGTAGAGGGAGCTATTGCATAGGAAGAGAATAGAAAAGAACCAAAAAGGAAAAAAAAAAAAAAAACAGTGGTGTATCAGCAGGCAATCAGCGCAGCAATATGAAAGAGCTGTCTATTTTGTCACTGGCAGCCATGAATCACAACACACTTTCCATTCTGAAATATGAAACCATTACATTTTAAGTTTGACACACTAATAAATAAGCTGTACAATTATGTCCTTCATTTAGGATGTCAGTTTTTGATGGAAGGCTTTTTTATTGGGGGGGAAGGGAAACTATGTAATAGCTTATTCCCCTCGTGAAAGGCATAGAAAGCAGCTAGCATTAGTTCATACTAATAACTGTTCAACTTTCTTAGAGAAAACTGCAATAGCAAAATACAACAAATGCAAATACATGATTTTACTACATTGGTGTGAGTGATCTCTGTAGATTCATGTAACACCAAAATCAAAACCTAGTATTTTTAACCTAATAAATAGATGAATTGGTTTTCCAAATGCAACCAGTTGAAATGATAATCAGAAACAGCTCAAAGGAAGATGAACCAGGAAATAATGGGAAAGTCGTGGTGAGCACTTATTTACACACAGTCCAGTCCTCTGTAGGCCGCCAACCAGTACCAGGTGGGCTTGCTTACCAAAATTTATTCAGGCTTCGTCCTCTAAAATTTAGTCCTGCCACCACTTTTCCTGGAGAAGAGAACCCAATGGCAGCTTCTCTGTCATTTAAAAAAAGAGAAACCATCCCCCGTTCTGAAGATGCCCCATGATGTATAATCACTGCTTCATTCTCTGTGATGACTTTCTGACTGTGTGATTTCCCACATAGCGGAGTGCGGTGGCTTTAATGAGGAACCGTCATTTCCTTTCACGGCCATCACACGAAGCAGCCGCCCCATGTACAAAGAGCAGCTGCTACTTCCTCCTGGGGTGACTACTACCCTTGAGGCTTTGCTGCATTAAAAATGCTTTTTAAAAAGTCAGATTCAGGTTGCTTCTCATCAGAAAAGTCTAATTTTCTGAAAATACAGTCTACATATCATGCCTTTGTTATATCCAACAAAGTATTATAAAGATCTTTCTCACAACCTCTACTCAACTCCTAGACCCTATGTATTTCTTTTTATTTTATTTATTTATCTGTAGAGGGGAAGGGAAGGAGAGAGGGAGAGAAATATCAATGTATGGTTGCGTCTCATGGGTCCCCTGCTGGGAACTGGCCTGCAACCCAGGCACATGCCCCGACTGGGAATCAAACCACAATCCTTTGGTTCGCAGGCCCGTGTTTAATCCACTGAGCTACACCAGCCAGGGCCCTATGTAGATTTTTAAGTCCCCATCAGTTTTTATTGTCTTAGCATAATTTAAAAATCTCTAACTTTTCTTGTTTTGGTAAATAACACTGCAAGGAACACTGTATTAAAAAATCAAGCTGTTTTAGTCTAAACAGCCAACAGAGGGCACTAAAGACCAATCACAAAACACAAATATCTTTTCCGATGCAAGCCATTCTCTTCTGAAGGGTATTTTCCCCCTCTTTATTCAAGAGCCTTCTGTCATTATGCAGGTTCTAATAGCATCCCATATGATTGCTTCAACTCACCCATTGATGAAAATTGTTCCCTGCAGCTCTTAAACATATTATCAAACTGTTGCCAATCAATTAAGAACAGTCAACTTTCACCAGAATACTATACAAGAAAGTAGATCTCATCTGAGTCCTCTTCACTACTTAGCTGTAAATTCCTAAGAGAACCATCTACCTGCCATCTCACAGTGGGTAAAACACCATACCTGTCTGAAGAAAAATGGGTGCAAAGATTTTTAAGGTCTCCCAAAGTGCTGCTAATGTTTGACATTCATTATAAATACAGGGTGTGTGGATGTGGAGGGAACCCAGGTTGACAAACAGACCCCTCTCCTCCCTTCCTCCCTCGGTGGTGTGACCGTACACCCAAGCATTCACCTCTCCCCCACGCCCTTCCACTGCGTTGCTGACTAAGGCATGTCAGTTTGTTCTCTCTCTTCCATCTGATCCTATGTCTCCATTTCTCTGCCACTACCTGGGTTCAGTTTCTTGTTATTTCTAGCCAGTTAATCGCTAGTCTCACAATAGGTCTACCTGTCTCCAATCTTACCTCCATCAGTTTGTTTTCTACAGAGATTTTTTTTAAAAGATCTTTAAAAATAAAACTGTAATCACAATTCCTCCTTTGACTGAAACACTGCAGTGATACAGCCTTCAGGATAAAGGTCCAACCTTTTGGCAGAGAAACTCCTTCAGTCCGGTCTCCTCTCACTGTCCCCACATGTACCAGTGCCCACTCCACTTGGCCCCCACACTGTCCCAACGGTACAGAACGACTACAATTCAGGGATGGTGAAGTGCTTCGGCATGCTTCATGACATCCTATCAACCATGGCACCTGCCAGGCATGTCCTCCCTGCCCCAAGGCCACTCATCAAGAAGTCTGCCACAGGGCCAGCTCCGGTGTTCCCCCCAATGAGAAGCTTCCCCTGGCTCCCCAAAGACTCAAGCTCTTCCTTACTGGTAGTGATCTCTAAGACTAAAAAAGACCTTCCGGTACAACATTTGTCATAATATATTTTCCTTCCTGTCCCTGATCTCCTGGGTAAGTTAGGTTGTCCTGCTAGATGTATTCACAGCACCTTGCATGTACCTATTATAAAACTTTTGACAGTTTACTGAAATTAGTATAACCATCTTCCCTACTGAAAATAAGCTTCATGAGACCAAGAATGTATTTGCTTATTTGTTGCTTTACTTCCAGGGCCTACTACAAGTGCCTGCCACACAGAACGTACTGAACAGTTGAAATGTTGGATGACAGTCCAGTCGGTCTCTCTATCCTCGGTGAATTATATGTACACCTAAGGCATACCATCATATACGAGTAGCAACGATAACATCGACATCAACTAGGAACACTTCCTGAGCTCCTGCCATGCCAGGCATGTTCTAAGAATCCTACTTATTTGAACCTATTTAGTCCTCAGACCTATATAAGATAGGTACTGTTATTATCCCTTCTCTCCAGATGAGAAAATTAAGGCAGAGGAAAATTAAATAACTCAATCAAAGCACACAGTTGATAAATGGCAGAACCAGAATTTAAACCAGTCAGTTAAATTCCAGAGCTTATGCTCTTAGCCACTAAGTGATGTAGCTTCTCTGTCTTAAGGTGTTTGCTAAATGAATGAAAGAATGTTGAAAGAAGGCCAACTGTTAGAAGATATACTTATTATCTTGCCCAAGAGTGTAAGGTTAAGCTCCTTAAATACCACACTTGGCCACTAGTGGTTTCTGTTTCAGTACCTAGCCGATGAAAACTTAGAGAGCCCAGCATGTGCAGCATTCGGCGTGTACAGGTAAAATACGCCTTTGTTTGCTGCATTTTCATTGACATTTACTTTCTCAAGAATCCATTCATTTGGTGAGCTAAGAACACCTTTACATAAACAGATACAAACATGTGACAACCATTATACTCAAATGGACGGGATTCAAAGTGTCTCAAGGGTCTATAAAATGTATTATATGGATATTTGTGTACATTCCCACAGATCAAAGAGACCAGAGTCCACGTAAACTCAAGCAGAGTGCAGGGGCATCACCTGGGGAGGGTGGGAGGTGGCTCAGGTAAAATGTGAGCTCTGTCAGAGACAGAGCAACCAGGAGAGGCGAGGCGCTCCTGCTGTAAAGCCTCTCCCAATACTGCAACTACAGATGCAAACAAGTAAATCTGGCACGCTCAGAGCGAAGGCACAAAGCAGGGAACGTGACAGAAAGAGAACGCAATGAAAGGAACAAGAAGAAAAGTGGTCACGTTTAAGAAACTGGCCAATGCGTTATAAGTAAGGCATTTTTGAAAATAAGAGGCACAGGAGACATACACCGAGGACTGTGCTGACATTACACATTGACGAAAAGCAACAGTCACAGTGCAACAATGACGGCTGTGTGGATTCAAAATAAAGACTACCTTTGGATTGTTCTTTTAAAATCTATTCTGTATCCAACACCCAAACTTTTAAAAACATTAAGTAATGTAATTAGAATTTAAAGACAACAGCAGGAAAGTAAGGAGATAGGCCATAGTTTATTTCAGGTAAAAATTTGTGTAAGGAAGCGAAATAGAGACAGACTCACAGATAGTGACAGGATGACAGCTGTGGTGGTGGGTGGAGTTAGGGACGGAGGGACTGAGCAAAAAGGAAAAAGGACTCACGGACACGTAAAACAGGGTGGGGACTATGCTTGGAGAAGGGTATAAGGGGGCTAAATGGTAATAGAAACAATACAACAAAATTTTTTAAAAAATTGTGTATAAACTACTTTACCTTGGACAATTTTGACACTTAGTGTCAACTAGGTACATTGAAATATAATTCTATGTCTAATTAAAATTCTGTGCTGGTATACAGCTTACCACACCCAACATATATGCTCTCCTGTATTCCATGAG
>PVKM010006197.1:0-45034 GCA_004027735.1 Carollia perspicillata
CCCCCATGGCCCTAGCAGAGGACAGAGAAGAGTCAGAAGAGTGGGGGACACGGGCATGCTGGAATGCATATACTGTGTCAAGCCAGAAAACACAGAACATTATTTTCCATGGGAGGGCCCAGAGAAAATGCCATTCACCAAGGCCACCAGGAAGGCGCAGGGCAGAGGGAGCCAGAGTCACCAAGAGGTTCAGTGGCAGCTCTCCTCTGCAGTCCCAGACTAATGTCACTACCAGGCATTCACGTCCATGGGTAAGATGAGGCCCGAAGTAATAAAATCCAGGTTGCGGTGTTCAGTTGCTAGAAGCCAAAAGGCTACAACTAATAATGACTGACAGGGTCTGAGAGCCGCCTTGCAGAGCAAGGGGGCTTGATGTGTAGAGAGTTGTGGGGATGGCTTTCCTAAGGGCAGGAGAAATGGGCAGACAACAAAGGTATTGCTTAGTATCTACAATGAAAAAGAGAGAGAAACGGGGGAGCAGGGGCTAAGGTTGATCACCCCAGTACAGAGACATGATCCTTGGCTCTGTTTCCCTATTTGAGCCTCGTTTCAGATCAGCAGCCTAAACACTACAGAGGTAGCCAGATTCTTAAGAGAAAACACCGTGCTACTCAGCGGGACAACACTTCCAGTCCTTCCCCGAAGGGACTGTTGCTACAGACTTCAGTAGTCAAAACTGCCGTGCTGCGCTGAATGGCACAGCCAGAGCGGGTTAATAAAGCCTTGTGTGACTTTGACCAAGGACTTCCCACTGGTCTGGCCAAAGTGTTCTGAGAACTGCGTGGCAGCCTTGAAACCTTCCTAGCCAACCCCTCCTCCTTCCTTCCCTCTTTCCTTCATAGGGGCCCAACTTGTATCACCATGTGATTGACACTCCTAGCCTCTGATGGTTCCCCACCCACTGTCCCCTTCTAGGAGTTTGGACAATAAATCCCTTTATTTATTAAATCCCTGCCTTAGCATCTGCTTCTTAGCACCCCCGACAACAGAGGACTTTAGCAAACGAGACATAGCAGAGAGCTGTAAAGGCATGTACATTGGGACTTGCTCTCTTGCTGCTTTGGAACCCAGCCACCTTGTGGAAAAGCAGGAGCTAGCTTCCTAGACAACCAGAGTCACGTGCCCAGTTATCCCTGTAGCACCAGCTGACACCCAGCCAATGGCAGACTTGTGGGTGAGGGCCCCCCAGACCATGTAGCTCCACTGTTAGTTAACTGCACATGCAACCGAGAACCCAGGAGAAATCAGCCGAGCCAGTTCAGGCCAGAAGCATTGCCCAACTGACCCACAGAACTGTGAAAAATAATAAATGTTTGTTGGTTAAAGTTACTAAGTTTTAGGGTAGTTTCTTATGCAGCAAAAGTTAACCGATGCAACGTATACAGAATGTGAGTAACACCTGATAGACAGTAAACATTATGTGAGCATTTGCCCCTATTATAAGTCAGACGATACTACAGGAGCAGTAACAACAGCCATTTCTTCTATCTATTCTTTGACACCAAATGAGACAAGGATTGCAGCAGACGGTATTGGAATGAGAGAAGAAAATGCGTGGAAACACGGAAGGGAGCATTGCCTTTACGTTGCTTTTCTTTATGGCACTAAGATGAAAGCCTTTTCCCCACATTTCTGATCTTTCTTTCGCGTGGGTCGGCCTCAGATTCCTCCTTTCCCAGGCACGTCATCTGAACTCCGAGAACCCCAACGAGTGTGAGAGTACAGCACGGTGTGCTATGCATCACATATCACGGGGCTACGAGAGGAACGTACTCAGCAAATACAGCAAATGAAACTCTGCACTTCTGAGCACGTTTCAAGGAAACCATATATTTCATAGTAGGCTGACAGTTATCCAAGTTTCTAACCTTTTAAAAAAAGATAAGTATTGTTCCAGCCAAGATGTTTTTCCCTTCCCTCCTTCCTTCCTTCTCTCTCCCTTCTCCCTCCTCCTCTCGCTTCCTTATTTTTTTTTAAAGAAATCGTTTAGAGAAAAAAGAGATGGTATCTGACAGAGGTTTCTGAGAACTCCACTCATCATCCCCCATAAAAGTGTGGCACTGAATTTTTAGAATTCGCGTTTTCAATGTCAAGAACATTTACTGAGGATCCATTATACACACAACACTGAGGTATAGAAAGGGACAGACAGCATGGAATTTTCTTTAAATGACATACAAGTTGGGAAAAGGAGAGAAACCTGGTAAAACCCTTTATTCTTTCATAAAACATTTACTGCATCAACCTCAAGCCAGGTTTAGAGGGCATCGGATGTCTAAGAATTGGCCTCTGCCGTATGGGAAGCTCCCAGGTCAGAGACAGAGGGACAGACACAGAGAGACAGAGGCAGACGGAGCACTGATTTATGAGAGCTAACTCTCTAGCTGAGTTCTCCAGCCTTAGCTCAGGTTCACTTAGTAAGTCTGTGGTATCAGAAAACAGCTATGACTTAGCATTTATTTTCCAACTGTGTTTGGCCAAGAGACAGCCCAGCCTTCATTCGTAACTCGACAATGTCGCAACGACACGCCTGCTTGGCCACCTCACACCTGGCGACTGCAGCGTGCGACTACCTAGGGCTCTCGGAGGACCAGCTGGACGCCACAGCTGCAATGGCAGCTCGGCCACCGAGAGGTGTGAGTCACAGGCCGAGCATGACGCCACTGCTCTGGAATCTTCTGGCTCCCCACGTGCTTGCCACTTGAAATTCAAGGTGTTTCCCTCAGTCTGTGAAACAGACCCTCAGGGCTAACGTGCGAGTTGCCTTCACGTTCACCCTTCTTCTCATAAACCCTGGCCGAGGTCGGCTGGTGCACTAGCTAGGCACTGTGGAGTCATGCTCCGGAAATATAGATGTAAAAAATCTCACAGCCCCCTACACAAGACCCACAGCTTTGGACTTTCAGGAAGGCATGGAGTAAAACTTTGGACCTTGATACGCCTCTATAATCTTTAGACATCACAGAGAATCGTGTAAAGAGGGGTATGTTATGACCTGGTATGTTTTGCTGCTCTGATTTTAAAGAAAATATAACTTTTTTCTGGGGATAGAACGAGGTCACACAGAATCTCCTATGATGTTCTGTGGGTTTCCAAATGAGGATCTCCCCTAAATCACCGAGAGGAATGCTCTAAGAAGAAAACCCTCTCGGAGAGACAGCCCGAGGCAGGCTTTCCCAGAGGGTGTTTTGTGTAACATCGTCCCGTCCAGGGGTGGGGTGGCAGGCGGGGGTCTTTCCGCAGCCAAGTGAGTCTGGGAAACCAGAGTTCATTTGCATACCATGGCCCTGTCCTGAAGACTCTCAAAGCACATCAGTATATCACAAGGCCGAGTCTCTTAAATAGTAGTCCCGGGATAAATCAAGCTCTTGAACATTTCCAAAGCTTACTTGACTCTGGAACTTTTTTCGTTTGCTTCAGCTAGTACTTACTAACGCAGACAGAACTAATGTTTTCTGGACTTTGGGGAAACACGAATTCCGAGTAAGGGTCAGTGAATGGTTTCTGGAAGGGGTGGGCAGGAGACGCCTAGGCCGCTCACTTCCGCTGCCGTAGCGTGAAAGCAGCCACAGGCAGCACGTGAGTGAACAGATGGGCGGACCTGCACTCAGACAAAGCTCACCCATAGAAAGAGGCGGCAGGCTGGGCTGGCCCACGGCTTGCCGTCCTCTGATGTAGAGAGAACAAGGAGCTCAGGAAAAAACACTCTGCCTGTAGAGTCACTGTCACACAACTGAAGGCTTCAATAATAACTTTAACTATGTCACCGACAGTGGTGGCAACAACAGTGATAATGACAAAGGCACACCTATTGACATATCACGGTGCTACTTAGTGCCGTAAAACATTCCTTGTCTAATCCCATTCTTAAAGCAAGCTTCCTGAGGTGCGTAACTATTCTATCATTTTAGAAACAAAAAATTGAGGCGTAGGGAGGTGACTTACCCAAAGACACATGACTAGTGGATTGTCACGGCAAATATTCAAATCTTCATTCTAACTTCAGAAACTGCTTCTCAGTAAAACACCTCTATTATTTAGATTACTTTACATGTGTGGATTAGTACACATTTATATGTATTTTACACGTGTATAATACACACACATGTGTGCGCACACACTCTACCATGCTTTACCAGACTTCTTTTGGAGGTGTGAAGATTAGTACAGTAATGGCCCCAAATGAACATGAAACACCTTTTTTCTCCTTCAACCTACATACACATTTTTAACATTATTAAGAATTTCCGAAAAAAGAATGCTACTGCAGATCCCACCTAAGGCAGATGCGAGCAGTCTTTTATCCATACGTGGGCGGGAAAAGTCACAAGCCCCACCTGTCACACCCCTCTAGCCCCAGTCAATGGGCTCTGGGACATGACAACTGCTAAGACTTACCGAGCATATACTATGGGCTGCAGGGTACTGAGTACAAGGTACATATTAACCTTGAATCTGCCCATGCCCTTATGAAATCAGTGTTAGCATCACCCTCACTTTCCACGGAGGACATGGAGGTGCAGAGGGAGAAGGCTAGTGGCCCCCGGTCACGTGGCCGGTGAGCGGCAGAGGCAGAATTCGAACCCAGGCAACCTGGCCCCAGGGCCTGCACTCTTAACCACCAGCGTGCACACGTGTACTCACAGCTCTTCCGACTCCAGGCTCCCTCTGCTCTGACCCCCGTTTGCACCTAGGCTAGGCCTGCACTCTGCCGCACCCTCGCTCCTTCCCGCCTAGGCCGGTCCCTTCCCCGACCGCCGGTGGAATCCGGAGGCGAAAGGTGCAGAAGCGCAGCAAGAGTGCAGTGTGGAGTGGTGGGTGGGCCCTACACTGGTGTCTGGAAACAGATAAAACCACTGTCCACTAAACCCAATTCCAGGCCACTAGCGACACTCAGCCCACAGCGCAGGTTGGTCAGCCTTTACTGATCACACTGAGAGTCCCTGAAGTAATTTAAAACTTGGTAAGTAGCACAACTTACAACTGGCCACGAGGAAATCCCACTAACTGCGTGGATCTCCTTAGCCGCCCTTCGTATGGTGTTCCCTTTCTCCCTCTGGCTTTGCTGTTCAGTTCAGGGTGACAGGGGTTAAGATCTCAGACTGCCCATGCCACATAAGAAACCCAAATGTGAACACAAGTGCAGCTTTCACTTCAGCTCTTTAATTGAAGAGGAACTTGAGAGCCGCCGTGCCAACACCGGAAGCACAGCGCCACGGAATGACCTGCCGAGACAGGAGGGAAAGCCCGGCGGTGCCCCCTTTGAAGTCCAGCTGCCTGAGATTCACTGGCAGCCGACCTTCAAAGAGAGCCGATGCTTCCTTCCCCCAGCCTGGCCGCCAAGCTTCCCGGGCAGCTGGGCAGATTTAGCCACTCTCTGCCCAGCTGTCTGTGAACTCTGGCAGCCAGTTCAAGTGAGGGATAGAGAGGTGGCGGAGAGGGGAGGGGGAGGAAGGGCAGTGGGGGGAGGCGGGTGGCGAGCCCAGTGGCGCCAGGGCAAAGAGGATGCTGGGCTTCCTTGGAGCCAACCTTATCAATGTCAGTCAAAGACCGAGCTTCCAAGGGGAGCATAATCCAACTCCACTACAAAGCGACTTCTGAGAGACCAGAGGGATCTCCAATACATAACCTTCAAAAGCTGACTGAATCTCAAATGTACTCTTGTAAAGATGGCCCAGTTGCTGCAGAAAACAGTCTAATCTCTACACAGGGAGGTAGAGGACAAAGCTAAGGTCAAGAATCAAAAGTGCACAGTCCTTTACTAGTTTTGATTTGCCAGTAGCATGAGGTGATGCTGCTTAGGGACTTGGGGGGTTGTTTGCCGAGGCTGTTGTGGCAACCCCTCTGTTCCCCTGGCAGCCAGGGCTGAAACCACTCATCTGTTTCTGCGCCTGTGCGGCAGATGCTTGGAGAAGACTGGCTGCCTGAACACAGACACGGACCCTGTGCTGTTGGGTTATCCTCCGGAGCCTGTGCGGGGAGCAGAGACAGGGTCATCAGCTGCAGGGGCAGGAGGGATGCAGGCCGGTTCTGGGAGTGACGACGACCTTTCGAACGAAGTCTCACTTAGAACGAGATCTTCAGTTTTGTAAAGTGGGAGACCCGGAACACTCCTGAAATAGGAGGAGATGGGAAAGAGGAGTTGAAGGGTCACGAACAGAGGACGGAAGCACCAGACCTGCCGTTCAGACGGAGTTGCCCAGGGGCTGCATGGAGATGGAGGAGAGGGAGACTGAAGCCAGGGGGGAAGTGAGCATCAGTTTCGTGAAATCTCTTCTCTGACCCTGTACAGTTTGGTTAGGAAGGCGACGTATGGATGAGCTTCTACAATCCACCATGAGAATATGAAGACTGTCACACAAAGTCGCTAGCCACAGATACATCCTCTCCCCTGTTCTTTACATCTCTTTAAAACCACATGACACAAACAATGAAAAAAGAAATAAAAATAAAAAAGCGATGTGGCACAGCAGCCAGCATTGAGTACAGTGATATCAAAGACCAACGAGCCAAAACTTACCTAATTTTAAAAGTATAATGCTGAGCCTACAGACGCACCACCAATGAATATTTGCTAAAATTAGTCCAATTGTTCATTCGCTCATTCTACAGATATTTATGGAGCCCTTGCTATGTGCAAGGCACTGTGCTAGGTGTTCCAGATGAGGAACAGACCAGGAAAACGGCTCCTTACTCTCAAGGAGATCTGTCTGGAAAGGAAGGCAAACCTAAAAACAAACATTTACAACACACAGTGGAATACATAATGGCAGTGTCCACAAACCACATAGTAAACCCACAAAACAATGGTCAGCTCTACCACGGCAGCATAATGGTGATATGCTGGGAGTGGAGGAAGGAGAAATCAGGTAAAGCCTGGTGACGATTCTTGACTGTGGTCTTTGAAGGTTAAGTGGAAGATCACTGGGTGTATAAAGAAAAGTAGCTCCCACCGAGCCTCAGAGAAGAAAAGACTCAGAAGTGTGAAAAGCACGTCGCTTTTGAAACCACAGGTGGTATTAAGAACAGGCCAGTAGCAGAGAAGCTGGGGGTCAAATTATTAGTGGCCTCATATGTCCTTCTATGGAGCTTGAATTTGTGTCCTATGGGCAATGTTGAGGCTCTACAGGGTTTTGAGGAGAAAGGGGTAAGCTGATGATATCTGTATGTTAAAATATCCCCAGCAGCCATGGGAAAGAGGACTTGGAAGAGGGCAGAGAAACGACTTAAGAAACACCTGCAGAGGTCCGGGGGAACTAGTGAGGGCTAGCAGCTGAGCAATGAAGAGGAGGGCTGCAGACACTGCAGTTGCGCCAGTGACTTTGGTACGGGCAGTTTCAATGAGCCTGTGAAGGGGACACAGCCAATAAAGTCCACGCTGGGTAGAAGCCTGACAACAAAAGGAGGAAGGGTTGAAGGCAGCTTTTGTTAAATCAAATAAGTTAAAAGCAGAAACTCGAGCATATTTTCTAGGAGCCAATAGGGATGAAAAGGATAAAACTACAGGAAAGGGAGCAACTGATAGACTTAGGTCTCAGAGGAAGCAGGAAGGACACGATCGAGCGCACAGGTGGCCGGATTAGTGAGGAGCTGGAGGAGGAAGGCCTCCTCCTCGGAGACTGCGAGGACGAGGCCGAGAGGCCACGGGGACGCACACTGTGCAGACAAGGGCGCGGGGTCCGACGGAAGTCCAGCCTGCCGCCCTTTCGTTTTTCCACGGGAAGGAGGGGAGCTACAGAGGAGCGATGGGGCATTATAAGGGGAACGGAGAAGAGCTGGACAAGTTGGAAAATACCCGATGAGATGAAGTGACACGGATAACTGGACAGGAAGACAGAAGCTATTATCAAAGGCGAGAAGGCCAAGAAGAAGACGTATATCATATATCTGAGTGGAACCAACCTGCAAAACTGTGGGTTTTATCAAGCTGGACTTCCGGCTAACGCAGGGAAGCAAGGGAATCACACTACTGGGGTTGCAGGGCAGAGAACAAACATGCAGTTTAAAATCTTGGAAAATATATGTTGCAGAAGTCAAATGATTTTTTTTTTTTGGCCTTTTCTCCAAGGACTATGCCCCAGAGTTAACTGGTTTAAATTTGTGTTTTTGCCCCAAAAGTCAAAGTGGAGATCAGTGGAATGTAACTTTAACTTGACAGCTCAGTGACAAAGTAAAACATTTCTCCTTTTTAAAATGTATACCTTATTAGAGAAAAAGGTTTCATAACTAAAAATAATAGTAACAATATTTTTCTTATTCTGAGCATAGCAGAAAGTAATTTCAAAAAAGCAGGTGTTCCAATTCTGCTCACGTAAGAAATCAACTTAAAGGGGTTTTCAGGAACGGCTCTAAAGAACACAAGGACAAAAATCAAGGGTGGGGGGTGGAATCAGGGTGGGGAGGTGGGGCAGCAGGGAGTGGGGGTGGGGGAAATGCAGACAACTGTACTTGAACAACAATAAAATAATTTTAAAAAATAAAATAAAAGACAAACAAAAAAAGAAATCGACTTAAGGCTAACGCTCCTTGGTTGGCTTCTAGGTCCCTGGCATTACGCCTGCTGTAGGAACAGAGGCAGAAGCACCGTCCCTGCCTGCAAGACGATTATGCTCTAATTCATATTCTAAGAGTTTTAATAACGTTTTTTACTTGTTAAAACGTACATTTCCCCAAGTCACCCCAATAAATTCTGTAAAAAAGCAAAAATAAAGAACATTTCCTTGCTTGAAAACTTCTTACATTGTTTTGCTCATTACATTCATTAATGAGACTTTATTAACTTTTTCAAGTTAATAAAATGAACCACAAAAATGAACATTGGCCAAGTAGTAACTGTCAGAGAAAAACGATTTTTTAAAGTATTTTCATTTATTTATTAATTTAAAAAGAAGAGAAGATGGGAGAAACAAAAAATTTAAATACTCGACAGGCCTTCAAGAAATCGCAGCTCCTCTTAATCAACTAGAAGATCTCACAGCCCTTACTCTCGCCTTGACTTTCGCCCTGCAGGAATAGGCTGATGGAGGACGTGCCCGGTGTTTGGGGAAACCAGCCCGTTCCACCCACGTTTTTCCTTTACTGCTGACACAGAGCACTCCCCTCTGACACCCTGGTCACCAGACGTGTGGAGGGTCTCCCCACCTGGCAATTCTCCGTGATGCCAGCTCGGTCTCCCCCAATTTAACTCACTTCTTGGGTCTTAAAATTAAAGAACACAAAAGCCATGGCTGGCAAGTGGTTGGGAGAGGGCAAGCCACTAGCCTATCACTCTCGTCCAACACCTGAATTTGGGCTGTTTACTCATTAGTTCGTCCATGCCCTAAGCCCGTGGGAATTCACAGTGGGGTGTGGGAAGAGAGTCCTAAGGGCCCTCACCCAGGCAAAGAGAGAGAGGAGAGAGGGCGGCTAATTGTGCCTAGGGCAGGGGATGGGGGGACAGGGATGTTTTTACTAGGGTAAAATGCTTAAGGAGTGTTTTGAAGGAAAACTAGGTCACCAGACAAACAATGGGGCAAGGCACGTTCTAGCAAGAAGGAATGTTATTATCCAAGACAAAGACTAGGGAAAGGGCATAGTGTGTTTGGAGGTGACGAGATGGCCTAATATTCACGCTGACCCTTCTCACCACTGTCTAGGATGGGAGAGCTGATTCTATTTGAATTTCCGCTGAAGTGCATCTTCTGTGAATACATAAACCTTATTTACCAGCAAACAAAATATTCTATGGGAAAATAAGAACACGTGTACCTAGATATTTTCCATTTTCATTGTAAAACAGAAACAGTGTGGGAGCATTAACCTATAATCACGTTAATCCATTTTCATAACTTGCAGAGACTGGGTGATCCCCGTTTAATGAAAAACAAGTCACCTAAACAACAAAGAGCAAAGTTTAGGCTTCCTGACGTTTCTCTGCAGGACTTTTAGTCCTAATTCCTCTTTCGTCACTTGGGTATGATGAACACATCGCTCAGGTAAAGAGGGTGGGCCGTCTGTGTGACGTGGTTAAGGTGCGTATGCCTCCATGTTTGTGAGAGAGCGTCTGAGTGAAAATGGGCAGTAATTCACAAAGGAGACCAAGCAAGTATTATTCTTTCCCGTTTGGATGTGAAGACACTAGGGTTCCAAGGGACCAGACCCGACAGCTGCCGCTGCTCTGTCTTAGCAGATGGCTCCTCAGTCCATAAAATCAGTCACTGAGCTTCTACGGCACATGAGGCACCGCGCGAGCCCCTTGGGGAGCAAGATAACTGCAACAGAGGCCCTGACCCCCCAAACCTCCTAATCTTGCAAAGGAAACAAAAATGTATACAAGTATGCAATTCATCTTTCTAAGAGTAACAGAGAAAGGACTCAGTCTTATGGTTACACGATAAAACAATCACCATAAAATAGATGTGTGCCATGCCCAGGGTAAGCACAATGTCTGACTCCGGAACTGGACCTCTTTTCTAAACTTGATAAAAACCTGGTGGAAACCACAGAAAGGGACGACTGTTCCTCTCCTGGCAGACCAGCTACAGTTTCAGAGATGCCGTTTGAGCTGGGCCTTGAGAGGAGAGCGGTTGTCCACGGCCGGAGAAGGCAGGGAGGAGACACTGAGGCTGAGGAAGCTGCCTGGCGGGAGGGACGGAGGTGGGAGAGTCCACGGCACATCTGTTTGGCTGGATCGCAGAAATGCAGCACGCAGAGCACGGAAGACTTGCTGGGGTCAGACTACCGGGCCCTTCGTGACAGGCATAACCTGCTCAGTCCTGCCAGGTGGCCCAGAGTAGGGGACTTAGACTGCAATACATGTCCCGTCCCCGGGGCCACATTTGCTGGCTCTCATCCTTCTGTACCCTCACCCCGACTTCAGTACCAGTACCCCAAGATCAGCACAAGAAATGAAGTAGGAGCGGGACCTGTCCAGAGATGAAAAGATGCCCTTTCCCCTTTCAAAGCGGGAGTGATAAGTAGCCAGTTACCTCCTTTAACACTCTGCCCCTATAAAATCAAAGCACATTTTGTTGACTGATGTTCTGAAAGCCCTCGAGGAAGTGCTGCTGAAGGAAGTGTTGCTGTTTCAAGACAGTATTTTTAAGAAACAGCAGGTGGATGAGCAGTGGAGGGAGTTAAGAGAGGAGAGTTCCTTTTCCTCCTCAAAAGAGGGAACAGGGCACCTGAGGGAGAGCCTGGGAGGGAACAAACAGCAGCGTGGTGTTGCCCTTAAACTTGCCTGCTTCCCTCTCCACACCTCCTGTGAGAGCTCACAAGCGCACGGGTTCGACCACCTGCTGTGCAAATGACCCCGGATTTCTGTCTCGCTCTGCTCCATGACTTTCCCTCTAGAAAAGCCTTCTGTGTCTAATGATACTGCCACTGCCATTTACACATACGAACATCTCTTCCAATCAATAACCTCAGAATCAAACTCATACATTTTGACCCCCAAACCTGCTCCTAGTCCTGCCTTCCTTATTTCAGTTAACCTACTACACTCTTCTCAGTCGCCAAGCATCATCTTTGATCCTTACCAAGTATCCCTCTCGCATCCAGTGCCTCCTTTCAGTCACTAGTATAATGGCCTACAGCTCCTGAGCTGCCAATCAATCCCAATAGTACAGTAAGTAATATGAGCCTGAATGGATACAAGCTGCATAGTTTACAAAGCACTTTTACATGTGCTATCACATTTCATGCTCACGACAACCCAGTGAGACCACTAGGAAAGGCAGTTTTATTCCATCCACTGTCCACATGCAACCCCCACACAGGATCAGGAAGGCTCACTAACATGCCCAAGACCCCAAGCCCCACTTCTCATCACGCTCCTCTGCTTCATCCAAGCTTCCATCTTTGTAATCACTTAAGGTGAGCAGAGGTCTCCTTTCTTTCATCCCACCCGTCTTATATGCCCTCACCAAATTAACCTGTCTCACGCTTTCTGCTGACCATGTCACTTCCAAATGCACAGACCTTTGAGAAGTGACATTGCAAAATAAGAAAGTAAACAGGTAAATGGTTAAGAAAGTGAATGAATGAATGAATGAATGAATGAATGAATGAATGTCTAAAATCAGGCACCAAAATGTTCACGATCCTCCATGGTCTGACCCAAACATAGCTTCCTGGTCTTACTTCCTGCTACTCCCAGTGAAAACCTTGGCTCCAGATAAACTCAGATGGTCCCTCAGACGTCCATCGTCCGTGTTCCGCCTTTGCCTGGAGGGCCCACTCTCCGCCTTCCGCCTGCTCTCGCCCTCGGCCTGCCTGTCTCCGACCAGGCACCCTGTGCGACATGATGCTTTTCTAAAGCACACATAGCTTTTGAAAAATTCGATTCGGTTTGATTTGATTTTTATAAAGTTGGGCACAGGAATATGCTTTTAGGGAGTTCATCATTGAAAATTAACAGGATGACAGTAACCAGAGGGGAGAGGGGAGGGAATTTCAGGGGAAAAAGGGAAGGGATTATAGGAACAAGTATAAAGGACACATGGACAAAAACTAAGGGGGGTGGAAATGGGAGGGAGGTGGGGAGCACTGGGGGGGGCAGACTGGGATGGGAGTAAAAGACAGAAAACGGTACTTGAGGAACAATTAAAATAAAAAAAGGAAAGAAAGAAAATAAATAAATAAAGGTACAAGATGAAAAAAAAAGAAAATTAACATTGTTTTGTTTTATGTCATTTCCAAGTGATTTCTAAAGATCACTTCAAAAATCATTCAGAGCCCACTGACAATGTGAATAACAGAGAGCAAGTTCAAGTCTTAAAAGTAAAAGTCAACAGGATCATAAGGAGCAAAATTCAATAGGATCAATGAAATTTGGAAGGAAAAAAATGGCAGAGAAAATTCCTGCTATAACATTTTTAAGATCAATTTATTTAACCTAAAGAACAATGAAACAAACCCAGCTCGCCCATTTTCCCACCCCTGCCCCCCTGGCTGTGGTACTTGTCCCTCTCGGCCGCACCTGCTTCACTCAGCATGATGCCCTCACGGTGCAACCGCATTCTGACACATGGCAAGGTCTCATTTTTTGTGGCTAAGTAATATTCTGGTGGGCATGTGTATGCCACAGTTTATCAAAAAATAAAATACAGAAATAAAATTTATATTTGAAAAGCCCAACTACTTTTCCTTTCATAAAGAAAACACACTTATTTAGTCTATAACTCAAAATTCCATGAATAACAAACTACAAAGAAGTAGCAAATGCTCGTTTTCATGGTATTGTTTCATTTAAACCACAGAAATACCTCAAATCACTATTTTTATAGATAGACTTCAGATGACAAAAATTTGGCATAGAATACTAAGACTGTTTGTGGATGTCTTATTTTTAAGTGACCTCTAACAATTTAGCTTCTGACAGATCATCACTAAAAGAATAGCTCTTTTGCTCTGAAAAATTTCAGTCTTTGAGGGGAGGCGAATTATATTCTCTAAAAAAAGTTAACAAGTTCAAGTCAATATTGAGATTAAGCACAGTGAGTTGTAAAATTATAGCCTCATAATTGACAGTAGAGTGGCTTTGTAAATTTACATAAAAACAGAAGGAAATTCAACATGCCTAAAAGACAAAGCCTTCTAGAAACAGAACACAAGGGTTCCTCATACAGTGCAGATATTATCACCACCTTAGTCAAGCAAGTAAAGGAAGAAGAGCTACGGAAGAACAGGACTTATGAGTACACCTTTCAAAATAAACATTTCCATTTGATCTCTCTATATATTTACTGAGGAGCATTTTTTAAATATGGGGAGTTCTTTGTGGGGAGAAAACTGGGAAGCAAATTGTTCCCATGAAACAACTATTTTATATTTTGGAAACGTCTCTTTTACATACATTTCAGGCTGTGAATCATTTTTATTGCGTGCCTCCTATGTGAGGCATTCAAAGCTAAAATACAAATTCTTTTCATGAGAAAAGTATCGACGTTTAGCATTTTATGTCACAGAGTTAACCAACAGACATGTGGCCCGAGTTGATGTATGACAGTGTGAACTTGGAAAAAGGGCAGAGTGAGTTCACAAGCGTCGCAGCCACAGCACAGGATAAAAGGCACGGGACTTACTCTACTGACTGGCACAGTTGTTCCCCAGCTCATTTTAACATAGGGCATGGTTCAGGAAGGCTGGACACATCACAGGTTATCAAAGAAAGCAGAGCCGTTGTTTTTCTTTGATAAATTATGAGCTACCTAGAAGAACAAGCATCAGCTCTGCTTTCAGATCTCACGAGAAATTCCCCAGAGTCCAGGCAGCCTCTCGCTGGCCGTGTCTGGTTCCAGTCTGGGCAGTGTCACGATGGTCTCACGTCACACAGCATGCCGCTGGGAAAGACCCCACCTAACCCGCCACCTCCTCGGAAAGTGCTGAGTAGCAACCGGCCTCAGAAACAAAGCGCCAGCCTCAGGCTGGAAAGGGAATTATCTTTCATTTTGTCTTTTCATTTGAGTGAAGGTTAAAAGATTTTGGAAACTCTAAAGATTATTTCCCTAACTGCCTAAGGGAGTCATGAAAATTTAAAGCTTGACAGTGTTTTTTGAAGTATAATGTTCATTTCCTAAAGAAGAATGTTTTATTTCTCGTCTAATCTTTCATTTGATAGAAACAGGAACTATCATTACAAGTTCGAAGTACTTTGGATTTACAAATTAATTAGCAAGTAAGCTTTCATTCTCTTTAGATAACAAATCACTTATTGTTCACCAAAAAACAAACATATACGCATGATTCTGGTCTTCAGTTTTGCATTGTTTTCATACTTGGATCTGGCTCATAATCTTATAAAATAATGGAATTAGCAGCAGCACTTATGCAGCAAATATTAGTTGAACTGAAAGTGCTGGTTTATCTTCTCTGTTTATGAACCTCTGATGGAATTAAATGAGAAGCTGGCAGTAAGAAACTGGAGACATAAAAACAGCTACAGGGTGGGTTTTTATTGCTTCTCTTTGTGCTCTTCTTTCTCCTACGCACCCTTTGGTAGGCGCGACCGAGCCTTCACACTCCCGCACTTCGTGGGTCGGTATAAAATGCATGCTCAAGGGGCGCTCCTAGGCACTGTGCCTCCGACAGGGCTCTCGTTTCTGATTCTAATTCTACTTCCCCATTTCCTCGTTGTCTGAGCACCTGGTATGCGTCTTATCTGGGCAGTTTTGTGCTGGAAACACTGTCATTGAGAACACCTCAAATGGGACCCCTTAAATACCTGAATATAGGATCATAATCTATATGCTCATTTTCACATGCCTTCTCTGCATTCCTATTTTAAATCTTGGCAACAGAATGTAAAAAAAATAACAATAGGACAAAGAATATAATCCTTATTTTCTAAATTTAAAGACTGTAGTCAACTTACTTGCTGTAATCAGACGATGAAGAAATGGAGGAGGGAAAAAAAAGAAAGAACTCTACTAAGCATCTTGGAGGGAAAACTACAGTTAACGTAGGAAAGAACAGAAGAATAGTGGGCTAAGACACTAAAGTGTAAAATAAATCATTACCCGTCAGTTGACCTGAAAATAAACACTGTGAGCTTTACATACCCGCGGCAAGTTTATTCTGATGAAGGGAGACCCACCCTAAGTAAACAGGTACCACACTTTTAGCAATCATGCTTTCCAAACTCCTACCGGTATGTTTAAATCAAATATTCAACTGAAAGTCGCTAGACCTAGAACACTTAAAGTAACCTTTAATTATACCTCCACCCTCACCAGTCTGCTCCAGCCACAGAACAGGCCTTTCTGAAACAGTTTACATGACTATACAGAACAACAAAAAAAAAAGGTGGCAAAAATAAGTATTTCAGTGGTTACTTCCTATAGCAGAGAAGTGAACCTGAGGTTCACACTCACTGGAACCAGGCAGAACTGGGCAGGGGAATCTGGAAGAGAGGCTCCAAGCATAAGAAAGTGTGCAATGAGTCAGAGAAATGAAAGAGAAAAGGCTAAAGGTCATGTTCTTCAGTGGTTTGTGGTGGTGGCAGAACTGAAGAAAAACAGTTCAAAAGACCCACAGCAATTTTGTTGTAATGAATAGAGTATTGGGAAACAAGTGAAATGTCAATTATGCTAACTCCGTGAAGCGGGCTATGTTGAGGGCAGAGCCCGCAAACACTCTCTTACTTGCTTTACTCTGCTTCATAAAAGGTGATCCTAAGTAAAATTTTAAGGATGCTACACTATGTCTCATTTCATTCAAGTGAGCATAAAATTCTGTGACTTTATACTGCCTCATATTTATAGCTTAAATGACTGATTGAAGGAAAGTTCCAACTCTTCAAGCAGACAGAATGGAAAAGTATAAACTTGTTTCTTTAATTGTCTCCTTTAAGTGCCTAGTGATTTTTCATTTCATAGAGTATTTCCAAATCTGGAAGGACAACAAAATTTACTGCAGTCAAGAATAAGTGCTTTAAGATCAAAAGGTAAGCTCATACAGAGAGCAAGTATCTGTTCAGAGTTGAAGCCCAAAGTGTGACCTACTTTTAAGACTTTATAGCCTAGAGGAGAAAGTCTTTAGATCTAAATGTCAGCATGTTCTTTTAAAATTATTATTGTGATTATTTTTAACTCCATCATTCTCTCAAAGAAAAAAAAACCACACAATAGCCTATTTATCAAAAACCAGTGAATACTACATCAGAAAGGCTAAGATAGAAGACATAGCTATAGAAGAATTATTACGGAAATACAAAATGTATCAACACTGACAGTTACTATCAGGAATGTTCACTCCCACAAAATAGCATTCACACAGGTTTTTTGAGGTTAGATAAATGGCATAAGATGTTTTTAGAATTATTTTTCCCTCGTCAATGAAGACAAATCAGTGAAATATGCTTGTTTTTCAATGGTTTGGTATTAGAATTACGATAACTCTCTATAAGCATTCTATAACAGAAAATAAATACATACTATGGAGACGCAGAAGAATCAGTAGCACATGCAAATGTCCAGGGGACACAAGAAAAGACCACGAGACAGTGACTGAAAGCCGTGCCTGTGGGGTCGACAGACCCGCGTCTCTTGGCTTTACTGCTGTTTCTAACTGTACACAACAGCACGCTTACTTCCCTTCCCTGAGCCTTCGTTTCCTCATCTGTAAAATGAGAAAACATACCGATTTCAGAATTAGATGACATAATAAATGTAAAGTGGTCGGCCAACGATGATGAACAATAGCTATTATTTTGTTTTGCTATGACGCAAGCAATTGGAAAGCAGGTTATTAAAAAATAGTTGCAATATCATTAAGTCTCAGACTATGCTAAGTGGAAGTCAAGAGTATATTCCAAATCAAAGGAGCAAACTACTTTATCATCAAGACAGCCATCAAAAGCGTCACACAACCCTGGCCAAGAGAGAGTCGCTGCCCTCAAAGAGCTTCCAATCCACAGCCGAGGACACTGGCATCGACTACCAGGTAAAAGGCCAGAGCCACTGACAAAGAACGGGACAATGAACTCAGACCCGACAGAGCTCAAGAACCAAGAGAGTGAAGGAATTAAGACAACATCCACGCATAAATAATGCTCATAGGTCAGAGTTCGTGGATCTAACAAATGGGGCAGGAAAAGAACTGAGAGAGTAATTTGAACCTCTTCCTGTCTCCCTCACAGCCCCAGTGAGCTCTCTGGCTTTCCTTTAAATAGACTGCTAACCGATTCCAATAAAACTCAGAGAAAAGTTCTGACAGGTCTTCACAGATGGATAATGAAGTCCACATCCACTGGGAAACAATCATGGTCATATTATAATGATTAAAATCGCTTCGCTGAGTCTTAATCACAACGTCAAAAAGTATAAAGTTGTGGGGAAAATTTTTCTCCATCGTATTAATATGATAATTCTTTAAGGAAAACTTACTTCAATAGGCAACCAGGGAAAGCGTTTCAAAGGCTCCACACAATGACGCTTGTGCTCATTATTTAAATGGATACCCCTCTGGGGCTATTTTTATGTTCTCCACTTCTGAATGTTCTAACTTACTCATCCCTCGGGCAGTCAGTGAATAAATAGCTTGATGTTATTCATCCAGCTAATAAAAATCCATTTAATTAAGTTGCATTTTTAAAAGTGCTATGTACATTAACTTACTCTAAAATGGCTAAAGATAATTCTTTGAAGCTAATATTTTGGTCGTGCTTTTGAAAACAACAAACTTATTTCTTCCTGCAGTTGGGCTGGCAGCCATCACTCTCGGCCATGAGCGAATGAGCCTAAAATTCACATGCTGTACGGATTCTAGTAACTGCCAGAAACAGAGTTGATTCAGAAACATACCAACTCACAAAATGCGATCTCCGGTCTCAGCATCAGTGTGTGCTTTCTTCCCTAAGAGAGGTTCACCAAGAGGGAAGGTACTACAGGCAAAAAAGAGGTTTAAGGCATCACATACTAAAGTCAATCAGAAAAAAACACAAACTTCTGAACTGATGAGCATCAAAATAATAACAATAGCTAATACTTAAATAGAGGGCTCACTACCAGCCAAGCTGTTCTAAGTGTGCGCACACAGACACACACACTGCACAAATACATACACATATACATATACAAGGTCTGTCCAGAAAGTCTCCAGCCGTGTAATGTGAAAAATAAGAGACATTCATTGAAGAAGATACAAAACACAAAAAACATTGTACAAAGGACAAAGATGCATCACTCCCCTTTCAAAGCAGGCACCTTGGGACCTCACACAGTTCTCCCCATCGCCATCAGCTGCACCATCATATCTTCCTGAATCTCATCCGTGGTCTGAAATCTCTTCCCTTTCCAAAGGTGATTTTAGCTTGGGGAAAAGCCAGAAGTCGCAGGGCACCTAATCTGAGCTGTAGCGGGGCTGAGTCTCTGGGGTACTTTGATGTTTCACAAAAAAACTGCACAAGACATGATGCATGAGCAGGCATGTTGTTGTGATGAAGCTGCCAATCACCAGTTGCCCATGGCTGTGGCCTTCTGCATCATCTGAATAGTTTCCGCAGAAGAATGTTCAGGCTTAATGTGAAACTGGATGCAGACTCATTGCTCTACTCGCTCATTTTGAATGTGAAGGCCACACAGTACACACTGAATCAACAGTGTCTACTGGCCCACTGACTAGTACAGTGAAGTCGTCACTGTCCACACATGCACATTCCAGTCCACTCCCCTTGGCTGTCAGGTTATGGCACAGCCATATGGCACAGACCGTTCTCCTTATATTAACAATGGCTGGACTTTCTCTGGACAGACCTCCTATACATACACACATACATACATACAAATGTCACTGCACATTTAGATATACATATAGATAAATACGCTCATTTCGTTCTAACAAGCCCAGGGGGAGGTGCCATTATATCCCATATACATATTCAACTGAGTTGGAGATGGAGTTGAAGACTTTTGGCTCAACACACCCAAAACTGACTTCCTGGCAGCCTTTCCCTCGCCCTCCACGCCCTCAGGCAAATCTCCCGGTCTTGGTGAGTGACTTGGGACTGCAGTCACTCAGTCTAATCAGTCGCTCGCCCTTCACTCCTCAGGTACAAACATCTACCAACATACGTTTGCTTTACACCCTGATACGTCTCTGATCCGCGTCTCCGGACTGGTCTGCGTTATCAGTCCATACACTGGACTGAGCTCCTCGCCACCTCTCGTGTGGGACTGGACTCACGCGAACGCTCTTAACTGAACCCCCTGCCCCCGTCTTAATTCCCTCTGATGCACCTCCCATACGGATAATAAAGCAATTCTCGGAAAACTTAAGGCTGATCACGCATCTTCCTGGCTTACGGCTACGAAAGGGGAAAAAGCAGGCCTCCGCTTCCGCAGCACCCCATCCCAGCGCCACCGAGGAAGGCGCGGCGAATGACTGTGTGGGGTAAGGACAGAGACTCGTTTGAAGGGCATGTTCAATGTGCCCACTGTTTCTATAACAGAGCACAGAACATAAAGCTTAGCAAAGTCTCCTTAGCTAACTGGAAGACGCAGACTATGTACCGGTTTCCTAAATATTGAGAAATACTCTCCTGTAAGACAAAACAGGAGCGCTTGGTCCAAGTCTATCTTGGGAAATGGGGAAACCCCCACACAAATGAGCAATCACTAGCAAACTCGAACATTCAAACACAGACACACACAGCTACTGTGTCAGTTTCAGGTTTGTACAAGAGGGTCCCTTTCTAAGAAAGTGGATTTAGGGATATGATAGAGAACTATTTATTTATTTATTTTGGCTTATCATATCTACCAAAGGTACTCTTAATTCATCAATACAAAAATAACAAGTCATCATGTATTTTGCTATAGCTTCAAACTAGTATTTCAGTGGAATGTCTAAAATAGCCCCCCCTCCGTGAGATGCACATTTTATGTGTGGGAAAACATTCAAGCCTCATGCGAGTATCTCGAGCATCTCCATATGTTTTAACTCATAGCATTTGGAAAGTTCACCGTGCTACTAAGTGGTTTATAGGCAAATCTTCCTAGATTTAAAAATAAAATAGCAAAATGTCATCTGCCTACTAGATCTAGTCAATGACAAAGAATTCCGTTTAAGTTATGGCCATTTAAATTTAGCAAAATATTTTAACTTTACGCCATTTCTTGATTCACTATCTCGGTAACAAAATATATGAAGTATAAATATAACACAGAATGAATTGCTTCTTCAATTTAGGTGGACTCCACACGTTATTTTCACCAAGGGAAATACGAATACAATTCAGAAGTAATTCTAATGCAGCCCATTTAGATGGCTGCACTTGGAAGCAAGAGCGAAGGGGGAGAGACTCCGGCAGTCACCCCCTGCCCAACTGCTCGAGTCTAAACTGATTTCTTCCTCAACCTCCACCCACTGCAGTCCTCGTTACCTGTGATGGAGGGGCCCAGGGATTCCCCTACCCCGCCCTTCTCCCCCAGTGCCTCTCCCCACTCACCCACCTCTGCAGGCCCTCTCCAGAGAGACAGACAGTAGTTGAATCTTTTCTGTGTGAACCAAATCCTCTATCAGACAGTTTCGTCCCTGGTAAAACGTAGTCCCTGGCTTTTGACAACCTTCATAGGAGAATGAGCCCCCCGGAGTCTCCTCCTCGCTGATGGCCCCTTCAGTTGGAGCAGAAAACGAGGGATCCACTCTGAGAGGTCCAAGAGATGGGGGTTAAAAGTACAGACTGGAGCCAGACCCTCGGGAGTCAAAACGCAGATCCACCTGCTCCTTGCTGTGTGTCCTTGGGTAAATAACTCCCCCTCTGTTAACTTATCCTTAAAATGGAGACAAGAATATTATTGACCTTACAGCTGTGTAACAAGCAAATACATTGAAAGCATTTAGAAAAATTCCTGATACATAGTAGGTGGGCAGTGCTAACTCCTAGTCTAATGATTATTATTCTTACTATTCCTGCCATCACCACCACCACCACTAATGTTGGGTAGGCGGCAGTGAGAGGGGGCGCATCCTCTGGCCTAGTTCCGTAGGTCATGTCAGGACAATGCTAGCTGAATCACGTGGCCTAACGGTCATGACGCGGTTCCATCAGTACATTAAAGAGACTATGAGTGTAAATGACTGAATAAAAGCATGAAAACTTATTTACCTCCCACCAAGTACCAGGCATTGTGCCGCTAGGCAGTGTCACAAAGGTTCCCTTGTTTTATCCTGCTTTCAGATGAGAAAAATGAGGTTTGGGGGGCAAGGTGCACCCTCTATCACACCAGAGCTACCCCGGGAGCTTAAAGGAGAGCACAGGGCGATGAGCCACACTGGGCTAACACAGACCGTCCCCAGCAGTAACCAACAGCAGGTATCAGTTACAGGGAAAAGTATACAAGTTCCAAATAATGTAAATCAGTAGACTTTTAGCATGCAATCCACTTGTCTATGGACTACTCAGCTTTATGTTTTAAGTGTTAATTGTGCATAAATTAATTTTCACAACAAAGATTTCTATTATTTAAGTGTAGTTAGCTGCCTCTTCTTTAAAGCCCCCGATTCATCTAGCTCACTATCTGGTAAATACCTGACTTGACACGATCAAGGCCAAAGACAAGGACTCCAATCACTGTACTTAGGAGAACACACTGAGTGCTAGGGTTCAGTTACAGAAAACCAAGGCAGCAAGGCCCGATGCCTTTAACAGTAAGGGGGATGGGACAGGAGGGGCTGGGGGCGGAGGATGAATTCAGCTTCAGCGAGATACATTTTAGGTGGTGCAAGGGAGCATCATCAAGTAGCAGTGAGCGCACAGCAAGAAAGTTATGTTTTTAAAATTCTCCTTCGATTCCTCATATCGTACCACGCAGAAAGTCATGAGTTAGCACTAATTTGTCTTTGATACCTCCACAACACTTGCTAACCTCTCTTTAACACAGAGAAATTTCAGACACAGCGCCTTGCCAGACAATGGGGTTTATCCAGTATTTATAATTGTTTTACTTTTAACACAATTGAAAAAACAACTGTTCTATTTACCGCGACATTGGCTTTTTATCTGTGGTGGAGTTATGATGTTTGCCTGAGGGACGGTGAGGGCTGGGGGTGGGGAGTGATTGCTAGTGGGCACTGCATGCTCCTAGAGGTGATAAAACAGTTCTGAAGCCAGACAGAGCTGGCAGTTGCACATTGTGAATACATTCGAAACCACACAGCTGTACGTTTAAAAATGGCTAGTTGTATGTTATGTGCATTTATGTCAATTTTTTGGCATTTATAATTTTCAAATTATTTTAAAATTTTTATTGACTCTTTTTACTTTTTATTTATTTTTTTAAAATCCTCATCCAAGGACATTTTTTTCCACTGCATTTAGAGAGAAAGGAAGGGAGAGGAAGTAGCATCGATTCAACAGAGAAGCATCGATTGGTTGCCTCTTGCACACGCCCAGCAGAGCGTCCTCTGCATCCATCTGCCTCTGGTTCGAAGTCTCTGCAGCCCCCTTCCCTCTCCCCGCCACTGGAGTGCCCTCTCTGTTCATGATGGCCTCTGGTCACAGTCACAGCTTCTCTTTGTAAAGTGCGGGCCTTCCACTACATTTTGAAAGAATTGATATGAGCCTTTCCTGCCTCACAAGGTTGTTGTAAAGATCAAATCATATTTGGGGCATGCTTTAGAAGTATTTTTGCAAACTCTAGATTGTAACTCATTAGTGGGTCATTAAATCAACTTAATAGATTACGATCGGCCCATTTTAGAAATGAATGAAATGATAGAAAAGATATATGAGAATGCATCGCACATTGCAAAATTGGGAACTGTTATGGTAGGCATCTCTTTCAGTTTTGGGCGGTGTGTGTGTGGGCATCAGTGTGTGCAGTCAGCCACTGCACACTGATAGCACATTTCACTCATGTGAAATGTACTATCCTGTGAGTAAGAAAAATGTACAGCTCTCCAAGACAAGCAAGTCGTCTCTCTGTGCTGTGTTTTCAGATTGAGAGAGTGCAAGGACTGCTTTTCGGAATACGATGGGGATGTCACGTGATGCGCACAGGAACGGGCTCCTTAACCGCCTGCCCCACGAGCATCAGTGTTTTCTATCCACCAGGGCAAAACTCTGCCAGCAAGAAGCACAGTGGTTCCCCTTAACTGAAGTGCCACTCTCCAACGTTTCAATGACCTGCAGCTAACCGTGGCACAAATATGAAATAGAGAACTGCAGACATGAGCAACCCCTAACTTTTACATTTGGCGCTGTTCTGCGCAGTGTGATGAAATCTCATGCTGTCCGCTCCGTCACCGCACCTGGACGTAAACCATCCCCTCGTCCAGCCCGGCCACACTGTGCACACTGCCCACCCATTACTCCCTTAGCTGTGTTGTTAGCAGGTAAAGGGCGACCCGACGCTACGTCACGACGCCTCTCGTTCACCTCACTGCCTCTCTTCATCGTCTCATCTCACATCATCACAAGAGGAAGCCCGAGTGCAGTGCAGTGAGAAAGGGATCACATTCACTTCACTTTTGTTATGGTATAGTTGTAACTGCTCTATTTGATTATCCGTTGTGAGTCCCCGACTGTGCCTGATTTATAAATCAAACTCCATCATAGGTGTGTACAGGAAAAAGCACTGTACACATAGGGCCCGGTGCTATCTGTGGTTTCGGGCTTGCACCGAGGAGTCCTGAAATGTGTCTCCTGTAGACAAGCGGGGGCTACTGCACAATCCTTTACCAGACAGCTTACAGTGAAAGTAATTCTTTACACTATACCTATAAACAAACTTAGGCAATAACTTCAAAAACACTTCTGAATTAAGGCCTGATCCTCACATCGCTTTGCAGAATAGAGTTCTGAAAGCCACAAAAACTGTGATAAATCACAAGATGGGTAAATATGTAAAATATTCTGAATTGCTGAGGGGTAACAGAATCTCGCAATGTTCTTCCATGTGGGTCTCACATACAAAAAGGAAAGTTTCTGCGAAGCTGTGAAAACGTGGGAAATCACTAAGGCCTGGGGAATCGGCAGGAGGAGGAAGGAAAGACGTGGCCAGGGTGGGCTCCCGGGAGCGCCCAGAGCCCAGCTCGGCCACCACGGGCCGCATGGCTCGTCCTCTGCAGTGAAGCAGAGTCGGCTAAGAGCTGCACGCAGACCAGAGAAACGGTTCACATGTTTGGCTCAGATGTTACTTTCTGTATATAAAAGTCCTACTAGTAACTCTATTGAGGGAACATTTAACATCTACTATTTTGTTTATAATGGTTAGAACAGTAATGTTTGGCCTTGTCAGCTTACAAAATAAATCACAGCTGTCCTGAGGCAGAGAAACACGGCTCAGGAAATCTCTCCTAGAGAGAGGCATCCCTTATATAGGCTTTCCAGAGACTGCAGCCGTCCCGCACAGGGGCTGACCATTCCAGAAGACACCACGGTCCTGTGGAGACGGCTGCAGAGGACTTTGCTTGTGCTACAGAAAACACCAACAGTCTTCAGAATTTGGGAGCATTTACACCATAGTGTCCATGAAGACAAGGTAATAATACAAGTAAAATTGGCCATTCAAAATTTGCTAAAATAACACAACACTGAAGCAGGCTTTTGTGCAATCCAAATGCTCAACTCTCAAATAGCCTACTCACCATTGGAAAATCTGGTGTCATGAAATGTAACAATGTGTTTTATGCAATCATTTTCCATATTAAATTATGTATATTATACCAGTGAACAACTCTTTTAAAAGGCATAATTTAAAACACTGCGGCAGCCCTGACTGGTGCGGCTCAGTGGGTTGGGCTTCCTCCTGCAGACCGAAAGGAGGTCATGGGTTCAACTCCAGGTCCGGGCACATGCCTGGATTGCAGGCCCGGTCCCCAGCTGGGAGCGTGCGAGAGGCAACCGACCAGCGTTTCTCTCCCACATCAATGTTTCCTCTCCCTCTCCCTCTCTTTCTCCCTCCCCTCCCTCTCTTTAAAAGTAAATAAATAAAATCTTCTAAAAAATGAAATATTGTGGAAAAATTACCTTTATATAAAATTGTACCCGTTTGTCAATTCTAGCTTCAAAAACTCTTCAGAGTCCAATCATCACCTCCGCCACAAGCACCCTCCTCAGGAAATTACCTGGACGTCTGCAACCTCCAAAACCCAAGCAGTCTCCTTGCTCCCACCTTTCTCCTCCTATAGTTACTCCCCACGCAGAATGGCCAAAGTGATTCTTTTCAAAATGTAATTTGGACGACGGCCTTCTTCTCCTAAAGTCTAATGGCCCTACTGCCCTGAGAGGAGTCTTCAAACCCTTTTACAGAGCTTCCAAGGCCCTATTGCTCTGATATCCTCTGTCCTGACCGTTCCCCACTCACTCTTTCCTGAGAAGGAAGGTAGCTTCCTAATCTGACCTGTGAATGTGGGAAGAACTCACTGAGAATGCTTGGCTCAGCTCTTCCCTTTTCTCTCGAATGCCAGCTGCCCTTAGGGAGTCGTTCTCCGCTTCTCCGCACCCAGAGTCTTTCCTGGGGCAAGCCTGGTCACATTCAGGGTTGGACGAGGTTACGGGCGGGCAAATCCACCCAGCTCCAGGAGTTAGCCAGGAGGCCCTTTCGGCTTCCATCCACTTCTATCATCTGTAGCAAAGCTGGATTCTGGCCTTCATCTGTCATGCTTTAGTGATTCGTCTCGTTAATTTGCTGAGAAACCAGGTAGGGAAGGGGGTGCTAATTATTGGGTCTAATAAAAAACCCCAAACAGGAAACACACATGCAAGACACACACACCTTATCTGCGAGTACAGGAAACGGTCTAGAAATGCTCACCTCTGGGTGGTGTAGTTATAGGTGACTTATTTTCTTCAGATGCTTTTCCATTCTGGATGAACATCTTTATATATAATGATGGATTACTTTTATACTCAGAAAAAACAGCCAAAATTAACTTTCTTGGGGGGTTATTTAGGGGGGTAAAGCTTGGGAAATGGTTTTTAGAGGAAATTACAAGCTATGTTTTGGATACATATCTAATGAAATTAAAAACAGAGTAACAAAATGACTATCCATAATCATGATTATACACAATGCAGATAAAAATGTCTTGCATTTTTTTACAAATATTTCATAATTACTTTCACTTTAATATCCTGGTTAAACTCAAGTCATCAAATAGTGATAAAATTACATCATTCTCTTGAATCCATACAGCATCTCTTGTGTATTTATTCAATATAAAGGAAACATAAGATTATACTAACTGCTAACTTATAACGTTTATACATTTGACTCCAAAACAGAAGCTTTTCTTCATATATTTTACAGGTTTTTGGTTCATGACTGATTCCCATTTTCTTCTCTCCTAAGTATCAACATACACATATTCTACCCTTACCACACTTAGGAAAATTCTTCTGTATTTACTTATGAGTCAAAACGTTTTAGGAGTACTTATAATACCACAGTGAGATATCACCTCATGCACTGTTACAATGGCTATTATCAAAAAAAGAAGAAATAAGCCCTGGTGAGAATATGGGGCAAAGGGAACCCTTGTAAGCTGTTGGCAGAATTGTAAACGGCTGCAGCCCTTACAAAAACAGTGTGGAGTTTCCTCAGAAAATTAAAAATAGAACGACCACATGATCCAGCAATTCTACTTCTGGGTGTTTATCCCAAGAAATCCAAACATTAATTCAAAAAGGTATATGCACCATTGTGTTCACTTCGACATTATTTACAATAGCCAGGATGTAGACGCAACCTAGCCTCCATCCATAGGCGAATGAATACAGACGTGGCACAAACACAACACAGAATGTTACTCAGCCACAAAACAGGATGAGATCTGGCCACTTGTGACAGCATGGATGGACCCAGATGGTATTATGCTAAGTGAAATAAGGCAGACAGAGAAAGACAAACACCATATGACTCATCTTCCATGAGGAATCTAAAAAACAAAGTAAACAAAACAGAAACAAACACTGAAACAGAGAACAAAGTGATGGTCACCATATGAAAAGGGGGTTGGGCAAAAGAGTGAAAAGATGAAAATGATTAAGAGGTACAAACTGGCAGTTATAACTATAGTCATGGGGACAGAAAGTACAGCTGAGGGGACACAGTCAGTAATACTGTGATAGCCATGGATAGTCCCAGGTACGCACTTGAAATATTGCGGTGATCACTTCCTAGGATGTACAAGTGTCCAGTCACTACGCGGTACACCTGAACCTAATGTAATACTGTACATCAACTATCATTGAAAACTTAAACACTTACAAATCTTGAAGTAAATACTTAACTCAATCTTAATTTTTCTTCAAGGTTCAACGAGCAACTTTGATCTGTATATAATCATCTAACCCTAAAAACGTTTTCACCCAGTCTTCCAATCAGTTATATGTTTTTCCTTGTATATGCTAATGTCCAAGCACTGAAGCAGAAGGTAAGTTTTGCCTTTCTGAGGCTACAGCACAAAAGTTGCACTTTAGACACAGTGTTGAAAAGGCTGTAATCCACTTTAAGAATAGAAATAAGGACGGTTTATTTTCTTTACAAGCTTTATCGCAGTATAACTTAACACTATAAAATCCACCCATTTTAAGTATATAACTCAATGATTCTTAGTCAGTCTACAGCTGCGCAGGTCACCCCCGCAGGCACTCTGGACAGCAGCGCAGCGCGGCAGGGCGGCTGGGCGTGCGGGTTCCAGAGCAGCCTGGCTGGCGCTGCGAGTCAGCTGCATGACCCTGGGCGAGGTGCTGAACTCTCCCCTGCCGGCCTTCAGTTTCCGCATCGGAAATACGGTCAGTGGCAGTACTGTCTCACAGCACTATTCTGAGGGCCAAGTAAATTAACACGTATGTAACAGTACTTGGAACAGTAGCTGCCACAAAGTGTTCAATAGATACTAGCTATTATTAATATCATGTGTTATGTTTTACAATCTGTTTATTAGAAATAGGCTGAAATACTACTGATGCGAATAAGCATCACTCCATACTGAAGGCTAACTCAGACAACCTATAACAACACATCTGATTACGATGAAACTGAATTAACGGTAATTTCAAATTTAAAAACAAAGGTAACAGCAATTACAAACCAAACTGACTCAAGAGCAAACCTATGATGCTTTGAAAGCATCCATTCAGCCATTTACTCAACAGATATTTACTGTAGACATATACTCTATGTCATGTCCTCCTCAGACACAGGAAAATGGAAATAAGACTATTAAAGCTCAGGGGGAGACAAAAATAAATGAGCAGGCCAATAAAAAGTAAAACAAAATAATTACGTAGTGAGAAGTGTTATAAATACAATAAAACCAAGCAAAGGGACAGAGCCACAGAGGGAGGGAGAGCGGGGCACTGCACTAGCCCATCTGGGTCAAGAACCGGACTTCTTAATCTGCATTCTCAAACACTACACGGCTTCACGGTTCTGAGATGACATTTCACCAGAGGCCAGGATGAGAAGTTAGTAGCCACATCCAGGGCAATAACCATGGCAAAGTCATGCAGCCAGCAAGAATAACAAGTACAAAGGCCAAAAGGTGGGGCAAGGCCCAGTAATGCTTGAGGAGCAGAAAGAGGTCAGTTAGCTTGCAGTTTAGTGAGCATGAAGGAGAACAAAAGATGCGGTTAAAGAGGGAGGCAGACAACAGATTGCTACATTAGTTCACTATTTGAATCACCCCTTTCCTATCCAACATCTTGAGTCACTGTTAGGTCGTTAACTGGACATTCCTCGAGTCTAAGGAAGCTCACCGTCACCACGGGCCCAACTGTGGCAAAGAACTCTTCACTTATTAAAAAGATGAGATTTTAGCACCTCCAGTTAAGATGGCCATGAGGGCAGACATGGCTCACCTCTTCACACAACTCCAACAAAGTTACAACTAAAATATAAAACCACCATCGCTCAGAACTGACAGAAATCAAGTCAAATAGAAATCTGACAACTGTGGATTTAAAGAAACCCCTTCCATCCAGACTGAGCTGGCAGACGGGTACCATGTGTAAGATTTCATCAACCTGCTAACACTATTTGACCCACCTTGGAGATCCCCAGAAACTCCGCCCTGCCCAACTTATCAGCCCACCCAACACGCTTTTCCATATGAATGGCTGGATTTGGCTCAAACTGCACAACTTCCTAAAGCCACTCACACAGTGAGCACCAGGGCCAGAATTAGCAGCATAGTTCATAGCCTGGCTTCTCCTGGGAATCTCCAAGCCCAACACAAGCAGCAGCCATCTCAGATTATAACTCAGGCAGGGGGGCACTGGGCAAAACACAAGTGGGGGCTGATCTTGGCCTGCATCACTCAGGGAAACCCCAGGGCCAGCACACCCAGTGGACAGCTACAGACCACGGAGCACCACCACCCTGCCCCTGCACAGCTGATCCTCCACGGAATGTGGAGGTTGGTGGTCAGTGGTCACAGCCAGTCCTTGCTCCTGACTGGCCTGGATAAATCCCTCCCAGTGATCTGCCAACAGCAACCAAGGCTCAACTACAAGAAGAGGGTGTACTCAGCCCACATGAAGGGCGTACCTAGAATACTCACCTTGGGTGATAGGGGAGGCTGTGCTACTGGACCCTACAAGACACCTACTACGTTAGGCCACACTACCAAGACACGGAGTCAAAGCAGCTCTACTTAATACACAGAAACAAACACAGGGAAGCTGACAAATAAGGAGACAAAGAAACATGGTCCAAATGAAAGGGCAGATCAAAACTCCAGAAAAAGAGCTAAACGAAATGGAGATAAGCAATCTATCAGATGCAGAGTTCAAAACACTGGTTATATGGATGTTCAAGGAATTCAGTGAGGACCTCAACAGCATAAAAAAGATCCAGTCAGAAACAAAGGAAACACTAACTGAAATACAGAACAATTTACAGGGAAACAAGAGTAGAGTGTATGAGGCCGAGAATCAAATCAATGATTTAGAACACAAGAAAGCAAAAAAAATAACCAATCAAAACAACAAGAAGAAAAGAGAATCCAAAAAATGAAGATAGTATAAGCAGCCTCTGGGACAACTTAAAGCAATCCAACATTCACTTCATAGGGGTGAGAGGAGAAGAAAAAGGGTATGAAATTGGAAATCTATTTGAAAAAATGAAAGAAAATTGCCCTAATTTGGTAAAGGAAATAGACATGCAAGTTCAGAAAGCACAGAGAGTCCCAAACAAGATGGGTGCAGAGGCCCACCCCAAGACACATAATCAAAATGTCAAAGGTTAAAGATAAACAGATGGGAGGGGGGTGTGGGAGAATGAATGAGAGGTGAGGGGGTTAAGAAGTACAAATAGGTAGTTGCAGAATAGCCACGGGGATGTAAAGTACAGTATAGGGAAGGGAGCAGCCAAGGAACTTACACGCAGGCCCCACGGACATGAATGGGGCGGGGGAGAGGGGACTGCTTGAAGGAGTGAGGGTTGCTGGGTGGACAGGAGCAGAAGGGGAAAGATCAGGACAGATGTAATAGCATAATCAATAAAATATAGTTTAGAAAGTAAAATAAAAAGATGAGATTTTAAAAGGGAGATTAAGTTTTAAAAAACACAACATAATTCTGTTATTTGAATGCTTTCAGGTACTACACATCTAGACAAATCATCTTCTGGTCCGTAAATAGAGCCACAGAGCTGTTCAAGAGCATCACAGAGTGAGCAGCGTGTGACCTAGCCTTCTTCAATGGGCCGGATCTCCACCAGCAGGTGGGCCCTGCAGGGAGCCTAACAGGGCAGAGTGGTCGGAACAGGGAGGGGCACCAAGACAATGAAGGAGAGAATGCCCAGGAGGAAAAGAATAGTCTAATCTGATTTTTTTCAAGTTTTTGTATTCATGCAGAAAGGCATGGGAGACACTCCAGAGCTGATTACGGACACAGCGAAATTCCGTAGGTGTCTGAGGAAATGTGAACTATGGATTCAGCACGCAGTGAGTACTGAAGACGCAAGGGTTGCAATTACCCGATGTAAACCAGAGCAGAGAGCCAGGATGGGTGAGAGTATCCAACAACACGGGTGAGAGATGCTGATGGTCTGAAGCAGAGTGAAGGTGCGGGGCATGAAACTGAGGGGCCAGAGGTGAGGGCGCTGAGCCTCAATTCCTAAGACCGGCACTGGTGACAGGAGAGAGACAGAGAGCAGCCTGAAGTTCTAAGTAGAAATATCACTTACTAAAAACAGCAAACTCAAAAGGAAGAGTGAGTGCTAACAGAGATGAGGCGCTGCGGTCTGGGCGCACTGAGCACAGGCGCCAGGGCACCCTCCCGGAGAGAGCGTCCGCCGGCAGCAGGTGGACCCTGCCGGAGAGAGCGAGGGACGGAGTCAAGAGAGGCAGATTCACAGTCGGCAGGTGCTGAGAGTAATGATAACTGACCCTAAGCCAGCTCGTCTCCGTCACAGGAGACTAGAAAAGAGGATGTCCCGTTCCTCCAACATAGAGACAGTGGGAACCAGCCAGTGAGAACAGTAAGAGCAAGAAGGCAGTGACAGTCGTGCACGCTGTCGAGTGTGCTCAGTTGTCTCGAGTTTAGGGGGCGAGAGGGAAGTTGGCAGGAGAAGAGGTTGTCTCAAAGAATGATAGCGTCAATACAGAGAAGACAGACTGTAAAAGACAGCTGAATCTGGTGTTTAGAAACTCTTATTTTATTCTTAAAAATGCTTAACAAATTACTTCTGTTCCTCATTACCTCCCAACTAACACCTCTCTCACACAGAGCTTCTTACATTTAAATAAGCTGCTCCAATTAGTGCACTAAGTGAAGTGAGCCAGTCAGAGCAAGACAAAGACCCTATGATCTCACTTACATGTGAAATTTATGGGCAAAATAAACTGAAGAATAAAATAGAAACAGAGCTATATCTATTCACTTGCAGGGTTGTCCATATTGTACTTAATTAAATTAGGCAAACTGCAAATTCTCCTCCTACGTAAAAACAAATGAAACCTTTTAATCTGCACACACACATATTCCTACAGGGAAAGGTACAGGAGGACAGGAATCAAGCTAACCCGAACATGGGTGATCCGGCAGTGAAAGGAGACATTCAGAGGTCCGTGGTGCCCTGGTTGTAAGTTAGTACTGGTGACTTGATTTCCTGCATCCTCTCCTTCGTACCTGCTCTCTTGTTCTCCAGGGGCTTCCGTGCCCAGCAGCTTATCTCCTGAGGTGATGCCTAGTTCTCACCCTAGCTTTGTCTGGCCCATGCCAACCATTCTCCAGCATGGCTCAGAGGGTGTGGAGGCTGACCAACTGCTGAGCTGGACCAGTGTGTCTGCAGGATCCTGCAGGCTTGAGGCTTTCCTGGGAAGGGGGAAGTGTGTGTTCATTTTCCCAGAAGGGACAGACCCAGAATCCGGGCTGGGGTTGCAGGCCGAAGAAGCACAGGAGGCAGTCAGATGGAAAGCGGGTCGAGGTGCTGGTAGTACCCTATCGCCAAATCACATTTCAAATATTATTCCTTCCCATCACCCGTGTCCAGGACAAGCAAAACTCCACACATATGATGGCCCCCCATTTTCCCGCCACAATCTCAGTCTACAAATAGTGACTGTGATACCGGTAAACGCACATGTTCTTCTAGTGAAGAGTCTAGTGCATTATAGATTCTCAACAGCTGCTAAGGAGCAGCGACACTGCTTTCAGCAAAATATGTCCAAAGGCTTTGGCGGGTGTCTTTACATGAACGTAGGTCCCCAGCTAGTCATAAGACTGTGCTGGGATACTTTAAAAGCCAGAAATTATACTTGAGAGAGACATGGAAACAATTTTTAAAAATCCACCCACATTAATGCAAATTATGTATTTATACATTATTAAGGATATACCAAAACTTACCTCAATCTCTCTGTCATATTTTATCTCGTGTGTTTTAATATAACTAAGATAGTTTCTATGCTACTATCTTTGACATTCAGTACTATTTCATATTAGTTTCAAGTACACAGCATGATGGTTAGACAACCACATAATTCACACAGCGATCCCCCAATATTTCAAGTACCCACCTGGTATCATGTTTAGTTATTACAATATTAGTTCTATCTTTTTGTTTTTTAAACTTTTTTTAATTTTTTATATTTTTTAACTTTTACTTTAATTGTTGTTCAAGCACAGTTTTTGTCTTTTACTCCCATCCCAGTCCGCCCCCACAGTGCTCCCCACCTCCCTCCCATTTCTGTCCCCCTTAGTTTCTGTCCATGTGTCCTTTATACTTGTTCCTGTGATCCCTTCCACCAGAGGGGAGAGGGGAGGGAATTTCAGGGGACAACATTAGTTTTCAATGCCAGTATTTTTTAATGTCTTCTTAGAAATACAATGACAATCTCACTTCATGTTACTTTTTCAGAATACACTCTTTCACTCATTCCTGCAACAAATAGTTATTGAGGATCTGCTATATATTAGGCATTGTTCTTTACTCTGGAAATAAAGCAGGGGGCAAATGAGACAATATTCCTTTCCTTCGTGGAGCCAAATCCTACCGGAGGGAAACAGCCAACCAACACATCGATATCGGTAGAGTGTGCCGACTGGTGATCAGCCCTATGGGGGAAAATAAGAGGGACAGACAGAGTGCCGCTGGTGGGGTGGAGGCTGCGATTTCTACAGGGTGGGGTGGGGAGAGCCTTGCTGGGAAGGACACTGAGGACTGCGCCGGAAGAGGCGAGGGAGAAGCATGTGAACGCGCAGGAGGCGAGTGCTGCAGGCAGGGGCAGGCGCGTGCCGCTACCCTCCAGGGCCACCCTCCAGGGCCACCCACCCCGGCCCCGATGTCTGCTCCTCTCTCACTCGATGAGACGCCAGCCAAGCGCTGGCCTCCTCGCTGTTGCTCAGACACGTGCCGGTGAGAGGGAGAGGGACCAGGGAGGCAGGGAACCAGTTCCTCTGAGAAGCCCCCTCGCCAGCCAAAAGGCAGGCCGTCATGGTGACTGACAGGGATGCTGAGCAAGCACTCCTCCGGAGCAGCCCCGGGGTCACTCTGACCAGTGCTGGTCAGTGAGGAGCCACTGGACACACGTGGCTACTGGGCAGCTTCACGAGTGGCGGATGTGACAGAGAAACTGGAATTTTAATTAATGTATTAATTAAATTGAAAGGGCCAAATGTGGCTAGTGGCTACCATGCTGGCCAGCAGGAGTCTACAGTAAAGGTAGGTCTTGAGAATATAGGAATTTATCATTAATAGACAGACACCTTATTTCTTAAAAAAGATACTTCATTTGCGATAAGTTCTACTTTGTCCATTAAAAATTCTATGGTTATGGCAGTTGTGGCAGCTTCACTTGTCACGAAACTTGTGCTAACCATTATTTACCGCATAATTCTTTGGCTGCTGCGTGGAAAACCTATTGTTATTAGGCTTTCTTACCTCAGCTTTAGTGTTTCCCTGTGAGCGATCTATTATTGCTAAAGTAATAGTTCAGAAAATTTTCAAGAATCTGTTCATTATTTTTATTAGCAACAACTGGATTTTTGTTTATTTATTTTTAAATTAAATTTACTGGGGTAACGTTGGTTAATAACATCACACAGGTTTCAGCTGTACAATTCTAGAATGCATCACGTGGCCCTCCACCGGAAGTCTAGTGAAGATCTGGTTTTAAAATCAAGCTGCATTTCCTGCTAGCAAGCTTTTTCTTATCAATTTGAGTTTTCCTCAAGTGACACACTTACATGCAAATGTAAAAAATCCGAATGAAATACAGTGAATGGGATGTGGTATCATAAGCTATACATTCATGTATTATTGAATTCTAACAAAATAGAATCAAAGACTGTGATTAGCAGAATGGCTAGAAAAGATAAGGGGGTCGGGAAAGAACTGGCGTTCGAACAGCTTTGTTTTCTACAAAACTGGAAACAGAAGACACTCATTACTTCAAGAGATAGGTAAGGCCGATCTTTAAAATCTATATTTAACTTTCCAAAAACATAAAGGTTCTAAGAGAAAGGCATGCATATACATACACATGCACACATATATGACATATATATCATACTAAACATGCCATTATTAAAGCTACACAAGAAAACTTCATGGCTTAGAGTTTCTATGTTTAAATCAACGGCACCAAGAGTCGATGAAAGCCAGTTACTAAAAAATTTATTGCTTGGTTAAAACTCCGTTTACAACTCAAAGGACTTTAAAAATCTCTGTGTTGTGATGAAGCTTTATGGGGTTTTCAGTGAAGATGAAAACAGAAATAAAACGATCTGACAAACAGAAAATGCCAAAGCTATTTCCAGCATTATAAACATGGAACCTTTCTACCTTATTCCAAGAAAACTGACTTTAATTTGTCTGCCTGAAAGGAGAACTATGATTCCTGAGATCCCTTCCAAAATGTAAGTGTCTGATGGCAATTTTATTTGAAAGACATTATTTTTATAACTTTTTTAAAAAACTAGAATGTAAACTTCATGAATCAGGGATTTTTGATAATATGCAGTATTTCCAGTGCCCAGAATAGTGCCTGACATATAGTAGGTACTTAATAAATATACACTAAATTAATAATTAGACCACAACATTTTACTCAGATAAGATAACCAAATTTGTATTATAACATTAGTAACATAGAACCATTCCACTTCTCAAAATTCTCATTTTACCACCTGCACATACAAAGCCCTTTTTAAAGCTTATTGGTATTTCACAGAATTAGTCAAAGTCTAGAGTTCTATGGTCATAGAATCCTATGATCCTTTCCAATTCAAATTTTATTTACTATAATAATAACATAAATTGTAAAGAAAAAACCTGAAACCCACTCAAGTGGAATACTGAGGCATTATTAAAATTGCTACAGAAATAACGGCAACACGACTGCTGGGGCACCCTGACGTTTCATGGTGTTCTTAGATCTTCTATTCCAAGAAACACTTTCTAGTTGTTTGTGTGGTCTTCTTGTTTCATGTGGCCATCAAATCCTTCATTTTCAAAATCAAGTATGTACATTGAAATGCCATATAATGAACTGCACTGTACTTTCAAGTTTTATACCAAAGGGCCTAATTTACTTTAAAAACAAAAGCTAATACGCACTGGGAAATGCCACGTTGGGATGTGGGCAGCGATGCTGTTTACTGCGAAAGTCCCAATGTTTTATCCACTAACACTGAAGTTTAAATCAGGGATAAACTTAGGAGATTTACCTTCCTGATACCTTCCCACGCGCGTCCAGCACAGAAGGTTGGCTCCCTCTAGGACACGCGGACGCAGACGCCCGGGACTCACCGTCAGGTTCCGGTCCCAGATCTGCACGCTGCCGTTCTGGCAGGCGGCGGCCACGAGGCTCCCGTCTCTGCTGTACGTGCACGTGGTGGGGACCGCCTTCTTCCCCTGCATCGTCCGCGGCTTAAACACGCTTTTTTGCTTCTTTGGATTTTCGACTTCCCATAGCCTCACAGTCCTAAGAAGAGTAAAGAGGTTTTCATGTACCGAAGAGAAAGGAGTTGAAAGTACAAAAGAGCCCATTAAGGCTGCTTCCACGTTTAAGCAGAGGAATTTAATAATTATATTAAAAGTAAAATGTGCACTGTGAAACATTCTGCAGTTACAAATGAGGTTACTCACGGAAGTGAAGTGCACTGGCCAAATCGTGTTGTCAAATCAAAAAGCAAACAGCAAATTCTGCCTCAAGTCAGCCATCAGTCCTGACCCTGGAAAGCAGGGGGCCCCAAACAGCTCTGCGTCTACACTGTGATCACCGAAATTGTTGAACACCCCCCCATATACATGCACTAATTTCTAAATCACCCCGCCTGTGTCAATGCACCCCTGTATCTCATACACTAGGAACACACTGAGAAACTCGGTCACTAAAAAGGAACCATGTCCTGCTCTAGGGCCCAGGCAAAGGTTTCACGCCTCTTGGGGCGGAGTGAAAACACTGCTGTCAGCGCTTGAGTGTTCGCTCCGTGAAAAGCAATGGCAGCTAGAGCCGGAGTGGGGACAGGATACCCTCCGGCCCGCAGTCTTCGCCAGAGGAGTCCTGCGCCTGAGGGAGGCTAGGAAAAAACGCCCCAGGTGCCAGGGGTGGGGGATGTCCTATGCACAGAAACAAAGAAGATTCCGAGACCTCTCGACAGAAACTGTCCAAGCCAAACCACTATGGAACAACACCTTTAGAGTCCTGAAAGAAAAAAACGTCAGTCTACTATTTTATAGCCAAAGGAAAAATATTTCAAAATTAAGACGCTTTCAGATGAGCAAAAGCTGCTTCCCTTCCTCCAGACAGGCACTGGAAGAAATGCTCACGCTCTTCGGGAAGAAGAAGCGCGGCACAACTGGAAGTCCAAAGCGACGCAGGGAAACACAGAGTGCCGCTAATGGCAAAAATAAGGGTAAATTTTAACAACGTTTAAATCTTTCTAAAAGACTAATGGATGTAAAGAAACCGAGTGACACCCTGTGAGGTTTATAATACATGTTCCAGTACACTGTGTGCCAACAACAGCACGCAGGCTGGAAGGGAGGGATGGAAGTACAGTTTTATACTATGCTTGAAATGGTTGATAATGCTTGATGACAGACTCGGATGCATTAAAGATGCATATTACAAACTCTAGAGCAATCACATGTTTGCGATATATATATATATATAATAGAGATAAAATGGAAATAAAAAATGAATCCTATAAAAACAGGAAAAAATAAAAAACTATGGGATAAATATAATACAAATGGCTACACAGCAGGTTTAAACTCAACCTCACTAATAATCACATTAGTTGTAAATGGCCTAAAAACTCTAATTAAAAGGCAAACTATGTTAGATTGGATTAGATAAAAGCAAGACTCAGCAAATTCTGTCTTTAAAAATGTACAAAAACCTTTAAATATAAAGACTTAGCTAGGCTAACAGCGAAAGGATGAAGAAAAGATATCCCTTGTAAACATAACCAAAAGAAAGCTAGAGTGACTATATTAATGTCAAAGTGGATTTCAGAACAAAGAATAAAACTAGAGACAAAAAGGAATACTTCATAATGATAGAGTCAACTAACAAGAAGACATTTAATCCTAAATACATATGCCCATAATAACAGGGCCTGAAAATGTGAAAGCAAAAATAATAGAAATAAAACAACAAATCCATACTGAGAGCTGTGCACTTCAACAGCCCTCTCTCGGTGACTGATAGAGAGAACAAGACTGCTCTCTGCGCGCACGCGCATGCACACACACACACACTCAGTCAGGACACGTAGGCAGTTGGAAACACTACCAGACAGGTGGAGCTAGTTAACATTCATACAACACTTTGCCCAGCGACAACCGAATGTGCACGCCTTTCAGGTACACACTGGCCACTCACCGAGACAGATGACGTTTGGGGCAACAAAATAAATCCAAACACACTAACAAGAAATAAAATCACACACAGTATATAAACTGTCAAGAATATATCATTAAATAAGCAATCGATAGCAGAAATGTTTCTGGAAAGATACCGCTTCCAAAACATTAAGAACTTAAGAATACAAATGTAAATGATCCAAGGGTCAGAAAAGCATACCACAGAAGTAAGAAAAATACTTTGAATCCAACAAACATAAAAATATAATACATCAAAATTCATGGTATTCAGCTAATGCAGAACACAGGGAAAAATACAGAATTAACTGTATATATTTGAAAAAAGAACAGCCACAAATCAATGACCTAAGATTCAACCTTAAGAAACTAGAAAAAGGAGAGAAAATCCAAAGAAAGCAAAAGAAAGGATAAAATAAAAAATGAAAGTAGAGATGAATAAAAAAACAGAAAAACAGTAGAGAAACCAAAAGCTGGTTCTTCGAGAAGTACAATAAAATTAATAAACCATTAGCTGGTCTGATGGGGAAAACACCCCACCAGAAATGGAACACAATATCAAACACCAAGCACTACAGAGCTTACCAACGTTAAAAGGATAATAAAGGAACTTTATGAACAAATGTATATACATACATTTGATAATTTAGATGAAATGGACAAATCTCCTTGAAAGATACAAACTACCGAAGCTCACTCAATAAGATATAAATAACTGGAATATTCCTGTATGATTAAAAAAGCTAAATACACAGTTCAAAATCTTCCTGCAAAGAAAACTCTAGAGGGCTTCACTGTTGAATTCTACCAAACATTTGAGAGAGAAAGAACACCATCTCTGTACAAGTTTCTCCTGGAAACGGAAGAGGAAACACTCCTCGACTCATGCTCTAAGGCCAGCATTACCCAGATGCCAGCCCCAATTTCACTGCATGGGATACACAGACCCATACACCCAGTGCACACAGACGAAAATTCTGAACAATCAGAAGCGGAAGCCAGCAGTCCTTGGAATGACAGTACTTCACAAGGAAGTAGATAATGGACAGGACTGGAAATAAAACAATGTAATGCACCTTATCAACGGAGTGTAAAAGAAAAAAGATATATTATCAATCTCAATTTATGCAAAAAAAGAATTAGGAAAAAAAACAATATCCACTACTGATTTAAAAAAAAAAAAACTTGCAGCAAACCAGGAATAAGACAGAACTTCCTCAACCTGATAGAGGACATATATGAAAAATGTACAGGTAAAATACTAAATGGAGGAAGGCTGGATGCTTTCCTTTTATGCTTGAGAACAAAGCAATGATGTCACCTCTCACCATTTCTTTATACAGGAGTTGCTAGCCAGTGCAGTAGAGTGAATGAAAGAAATTAAACGTTGGAAAGAAGAAATAGAACTGTCTTTATTCAGAGAACACATGATTATCTACATAGAAAATCCCAAGAATCTACAAATATTCGGTTAGAACTAATAAGTGAGTTCAGCAAGGTCATAGAATACAAAGTCAATAATCATAAATCAATTTTATTTCTATTAACAAGCGACAAACAATTTGATGCTGAAATTATGAAAATCAGGGAGGGGATAATGGGGAGAAATGGGGGTAGGGCTTCCAGGAACAACTATAAAGGACACATGGACAAAACCAGGGGTGGGGTGGGATCCAGAGAGGGAGGTAGGGATGGCTGGGGTGGTGGAGGGAGTTCTGGGGGGCAGGGAGTGCAGACAACTGTACTTGAACAACAATCAAATAAATTATGAAAACCATGCCATTGATAACAGCATGAACAAACATGGAATCTGATGAGATAATGTGCACCAGGTGTCCGGTGAACACTATACAACATTTCTGAGAGAACTGGGAGACCTACAAGAATGAGAAGACATGCTGGATTCTGGATCAGAAGAATCAATGTTGTTAAGATTTCAATTCTCCCCTACCGAATATTTAATTAATACAATCTCTACCAAAATTCTAGCAGAGTTTCTTTGGCTTAAAAATTGGGTAAAATGATTCTAAAACTTACGTGGAAACACAAACGACTTGGAATAGCCTAAACAACTCTGAAACAAAGATCAGAAGTAGGGAGCTCTACCAGGTTTCCACACTCTACCTCCCACACTGTAACACCCATCATGTGGGTTTAATCACACATATTAACATCTCTTCCTCCTACAAACGAGCCCCTCAAGAGCAAGGGCTCTTTTTTTTTTTTTAATCTTTGTATGCCTAGGTCTGCACCATCTCTTTAACACAACGTACTGGGTCCCCAATAAATGTTTGCTCAACCAATGAAACTCACTGCCTATCAGAGCATTTTATGAATCAACTTTGCTGTATAGCAATGAAATATGATTGATTTTTAAGTGCACATACTTCAAATAGCATTTTCTCTCAAATATTTATGATTTATTCCAAATGAAGGATTGTTTTATTAATAAGTTTTGCATGTTTCCCCCTACGCTCTGCTTGGGCTATCAGTCCACTGTGTCGCATTACCGAGCTCGAGCCTTCAGAGCTGCCAAACCCAGCACCTGATGTAAGGCTGCACAGAGTGAATTTTATATGACCACAAGTAAGGGTTTGGAAACAGTGCACAGGGATAACAGAAAGGCACCTTGGAACTCAAGGATTTAAAGCAACCTAGTGGGGAGCCCGAACACTTAACTTCCATGTCGTAAGACACTTTGACAGCTAGAAGCCACAAACCATGTGACAGGCATGCCAGCAGCATATTCCAACATCCACTCTCCTTTCTTCTCGGGTCGAGCCTGTGCTCCCCAGCCTCTGTCGCAGCTGGATGTGATGAAATGTGGCAACTATGCTTTGACCAGTGCGGTGTAAATGGAAGGCCAGCGTGGGGCTTTGGAAAAGTCTCTAAAGGAAAGTTCAGACCCTCTTCCAACCCTTCGTGTTCACTCCTGCCTCTGCAGCATCTGGATATGATGCTGGTCTCGGGCAGCATCTTATCAGAGCAGCAAACTGAAGGCGCCCTGGTCCCTTGGCAACACTGGAGTCACCCAATCCAGTCTGGAGTGCCTATGTCTACTATGTCTAGAGGACAAAGATGAAAAAAAGTTTCCCTCCTGTTGCCTCCTTGTAGAAAACCCCTCCCTTCCCCAGCATTAACCGCTGGCAGCTACTGACCTGTTTTGTATCTCTATGTTTTTCCGATATTATAAAATGAAAATCGCACTGTGGGCAGCCTTCTGAGTCTGGCTTCTTTAACTGAGCATAACGTATGTGAGTTCCCCTGATATGTATTAGTAGTCCACTCCTTTCTGTGGATGAGTAACGGTCCCTTACGTGGATGTACCACACTGTGTTTCTCCACTCACCAAATGAAGAATATTGGTTGTTTCCAGTCTGAGGTGATTATGATTAAAGCCACTATAAATATTCATATACAGGTTTTGTTTTGTAAAAATAAGTGTTCCTTTCTCTTGTCTGAATGCCTAGAAATGGGATTCCTGGACATATGGGAAGTGTACGTTTTAACATTACAAGAAACTGCTAAACTGGTTTCCAAGGTGACTGTGCCATCGTGCATCCCCACCAGCAATGAGAGTTTCAACTGCTCCCTGTCCTTGACAGCACTTGGCTTCACCAGTTGTTGTGGTTTCTAAGCCATGCTAACGGGTGTGTCTTGGCATCGTGATTGAATTCACGTTTCCCAAATGACTACTGAGGCTGAAGGTCTTTCCAGCTGTGTTCCATTTTTCTTCATTGGTGAAATCTGTCTTAAAACCTTTTGCCTGTTTTAAGATATCTACTTGTTTATTTCCTTATTATAGTATTTTAAGTATTCTTTAGTCATTCTAGACACACAGTCTTTTTAAAAATTTATTTATCTATTTATTTTTTAGAGAGAGAGGAAGGGAGGGAGAAACAGAGGGAGAGAAACACCGTATGTGCCCCAACTGGGAATTGAACCGGCAAACTTTTGCTTTGCGGGGTGATGCTCAACCAACTCAGCCACACCAGTCAGACAGAGCCAGATACAAGTTCTTTAACAGATACGTGTTTGGCAAATATTTTTCAAGTCTGAACTTGCCTTTCATTTTTTAAAATAGCACTTCAAATAGCAAACATTTAAAATTTTGAAGTCCTATTTATCAAAATTTTTTATGTTATAGCTAAGAAATCTTTGCCTAACCCAAGGTCACAGAAATTATGTTTACTTCTGGAAGTTTTATAGTTTTAAATTTCACAACTAGGTCTGTAATCTGTTTGAATTTGTTTTTACATGTGGCATGAAATCAAGGTTATTTTTTTGCACATAAATATCTGGTTTGGGCAACATCTGCATCGGAGGATTGCGAAACCCTACCCACTGCTGAACATATTCTGTACGGCTTCCTCGTCTCCTGTCTCTGTCCACTCTGCTTCCCGCAGTTCAACGCACGACACCCTGAGAAGTTCCCTGTGTGCCTCCCTTTCTGCACTTGGCTCTGCAACAGCACAGATAAATCACGACAGTTCCTCCTCTGTTATCACTGACCATCTCCAGAAGCCAGATGATACTTCAGAATTACGGCAGGAAAGGCCGCTCACAAGTATCTTATCATCATCTGACTTGTTTACAGTTCTTCATCCCTGAAACTGGGATGATACTACCACGATGAGGAGCTGTGAGGATTAAATGAGATCAGGGGTGTAAATGTGTCTAGGACAGTACTTGGAACACAGTAGGTGCTCAATAAATACTGTTCCTTCCTGCTCTTCCCCTTAGACCATAAATAAACTATTAAGGCTAATAAACCCAACGACTAAGTATGTTCCACTTACTTCAGTGGTATATTAACAGCATGAGCTAGTTAACAAAGTAACAGAAGGGGGGAAAGTGGCTAACCTAGCATATAAATGTACGAAACACAAATTTACGTAGCATCTGATGGTGACCACACGGTGGTCTTACAGCTCCGACTCTCTGGATCTGTGTCTTCAAAAATGGATGCTAAAGTACTAAGCCATTAGGTATCTGTCAAAACATACCATGCTGCAACTTGAAGTGAGATCTGGTCTTGTAAAATTAAAACCGTGTTTCATGAAAAATATTTACAAATAGAAGAAGTACCTGCCTGGGCCTTTCTAAAAGCCCAAGGAAAACACCCAGAAGATAAGGAAAAAACTCAGGTGGGGTCAGGACATTGCCCCAGGCACAAACGCTTTGTCTTAAAACTCTGAGTTCTTTCCAGATGCAAGCTCTAAGCTGTCTGGCATCTGCTGCAGAAATGCACCCCAGCATTTGGCAGAAGCCAAGGGAAGCATTAATTCTGCACGGAAATCACTCGAAAGATCTTGGTTTAATTTTTCCTTGAGAGGCCACACCAGCAACCTGAGTGACGCAGGAGTCTGAAACCTGCTGGCTCCCTGGGCAGAGCAAACCCAACGGGAACCACCTCCTTCCCAAAATGCCCCAACACAAAGGTTCCCCAGAAACGGGAAAAATGTTCTAGTTTCCACATACACTCCCAGTGACCTTTATGAACAAATACAGTTCACACACACACAGTCATGGCAGTAAGAAGGGGGTGAAGGGGTAGAAACAGGGGAAGGAGGTGGGGAGGGCTGGGGTGGCAGAGAGGGGTAGGGGGAAAAGGCAGAAAACTGTACTGGAACAATAAGAGATAAAAAAGAAAAGAAATGCAAATCAAAATTACAGTGGGACACCACTTCATATCCGCTGCAGCTATAATAAAAAAGGCAGACAACAGTAAGTGCTGGTGAGGAAGTAGAAACAGAAACCTTCATGCATCATTGGTAGGAACGCGCAGTGGTGGAACCACTTTGGAAAACGGTTTGGCAGTTTTGTAAAACAGATGCGCCACGTGATTCAGAAATTCCACTCCTAGGTATCCGCCCAGAGAACTGAAGAATTTCCCCGTGCAACAACCTGAACACGAAGTTCAGAGATGCATTATATATAATAGCCAATAACTAGAAACAACCCCAATGTACATTAACTGATGGATGGATAAACAAAATATGAAACTGCCATGTAATGGGAAACTGGCAATAAAGAAGTGATAGACATATATGAGTAGATGACTGAGGCTGCCATAACAAATAACTACAAACTGGGTGGCTTAATACAACAGAATTGTCCTGGCTGGTGTGGCTCAGGGGATTGAATGCCGGCCTGCAAACCAAAGGGTCACCAGTTCAATTCCCAGTCAGGGCACATGCCTGGGTCGTGGGCCAGGTCCCCAGTTGGGGGTGCATGAGAGGCAACCACACATTGATGTTTCTCTCCCT